>VZQC01013765.1:195355-228670 GCA_009823505.1 Rhizomys pruinosus | reverse complement strand
TTTTTTTTTGGTCTTTTCGAGACAAGGTCTCCCTGTAGCCCCAGCTGTCCTGGAACTCACTCTGTAGACCAGGCTGGCCTTGAACTCACAAAGATCCACCTGCCTCTGCCTCCCGAGTGCTACGATTAAAGGCGTGCGCCACCACGTCCGGCTTATAATGTGAATCTCTTAATGGGCTCTAGAATCGACCTACCACTTATATTCAGACATTGTAATTACCATAAAGGGACATTTTTTTTACATGCAGTGAGCTTTCCATCTTGCAGTGGGATTCCACATTTTAACAAGAAGACCCTCATGTGATTCATGTGAAAGCTAAGGGATGAGAAGTAACTGAAGCTTAACCTTCACATCATATTCATTTGCTTAACAAACTCTTCCTGGTAAATAAACAATGGCAGCCTTTCAGTCTGAATTAGACTCTCTGGAATTTTCCCCAATGTGGATCTTTCTGTTTTTCTTTTACTTTGCACTGTAGCTAATAATACAGAATGTTTTTCAAGTAAATCAGTGGTTCCAGGTGGTTCTTGCATGGGAGCCCTGTAACAAGGCTATAAAAAGCCAGATTTTTCTCTTAATAAGTTTCTAACTTAAGTATTCCCTGAGGCAAATAGTTTGGGCATAAAAGAGGCAAATAATTTTATGTAAAATAAATGAATACCTGTGCAACTAAAATACTACCTTCGTGTGCATCAAAATAAAGGGAGAAATTGCCAAAATTAATTTGCTTTAGAATGTGGTACCCTGAAACACGAAAAGATAGCATGGGCACTAAAACCGAGAAAATGAAATTTAATTATTTTCATACTAGTTAAAAGATTTCAGCCAAACCTCTCCTACAATAAGTATCTTTTTAATTTCATTATTTGTCAATTGTACTTATAGCCTATCCTGAAGCTTAACGTTGTCACTGTGATTATTCAGTGTTTTCCTTCTCTTTACTCTGACCATAAAGCAAAATAAACTGTTCAAAAATACCGAGTAGGTTGAAACAAAGTATCCATTCCTCAACTGACTTATTTGGAAAAGGTCTTTTTATTTCAAAAACAAGGTCTCAAACTTAACAGAAATTCTCCAAGGATCCAAAGTAGTAAAAATGAATTCGTAAAGTAGAATGTATTTATGATGGTTAAAAGCAAATGCCAGTCAGGATAAGCACTCTGAAGCCTCCTATTCTCATGTGAACTCACAGAAAGCAATGGTGAAAGCTGCACAAATCCCATGTGAGCTCAAGCCAGATAAAATCCCAGCATAGAAATGGGGAACTAGGTAAGAAACCCCAACACTACCTAAGGAACTATTGGTAACTGATGGCTGCTGGGAAGGGGAGATTTATTCTCATTTAAGGGTAAGACTCTTGATACATTAACCAGCCTCTAGTGGATGAACCTACACTGAAAAAAATACATATAGAAAATATTAGAGTAGACTAAATGTGTTTAGGAATCAGCTTACAGTTTATTTTCAGAATTTGTAATTTTGACTTATGTGTGGAAAGTATATATGCATATTTTGGAATAATGTAAAATTAAAAAATTATAAAAAAAAGAAAAAAATTAGAGTAGAGTACAGGGCCAGGTGTGGTGGTGAATGCCTTTAATCCCAGCTCTCAGGAGGCAGAGGCAGGGGGATCTCTGTGAGTTCAGGGACAGCCTGGTCTACATAGCGAGTTTCAGGCCACCTGGAAATACAGGAAGACCCTGTCTCAAAAAGACTTTGTCTCAAAAAAGAGTACATGAAAATTTGTGACAGGTTAGTAAGGCGGTACAGTTAAGGAGGGCATAAAATATATTGTATGAAATTTGCAAAAATTCAATTTAAAAAGGGAAAAGGAAAAAAAATACTCACCATTCGGTATTTGCTATCAAGACATAATATCAACAATTTCAATCACTATGCCTTAATAGACTTTGTGTGTTTGCCTTTAAACTCAATGGTTATAGACTATCTGTGGCCAATATGCATATATATATATATATATATATATATATATATATATATATAANATCTTTTTTGAGACAGGGTCTCCCTTTAGTCCCAACTGGCCTGGAACTCACTATGTAGACCAAGCTGGCCTTGAACTCACAGAGATCCACCTGTCTCTGCCTCCCAAGTGCTGGGACTAAAGGTGTGCACCACAACACCTGGCCTATATACAGTATTTTATCAGTGAACCATACCTTAATATTTCCCTTCATGGCATTGGTAAAACGTACTTCACCAAAAGAAAATGCACAGAAAAATGTGACTAAATCCAAATTTATAACTCAAAATATATACCACTCTTAATATCCAGAAAATAGCAATGATTCTAGACATGGTGGCAAAGGCCTTTAATCCCAGCACACAGAAGGTAGAGACAGGCAGATCTCTGTAAGTTCAAGGCCAGCCTGGTCTACATAGTGAGTTCCAGGACAGCTGGGGCTACAGGGAGACCCTGTCTTTTAAAAAGACAAAAAAATAGCAATGATAATAACCTAATTAAAAATGTGTGAAAAACCTGAGCGTACATTTTCCCCAAGACCTGCAAATAGCCACGAGGTATATGAAAATGTACTACATATCACTAATCAGGGCAATACAATTCAAAATCACAAAACCTCGTGCCTGTTAGGATGACTATTGTGAAAGTCAAAAGAGGTGAGTGTGTATATATATATATATATATATATATATATAGAAGCCTTATACACTAATGGTTGAATGGTCAAAATATAAATCAGCACAGCCATCAAGGGAAACGTAAAGATAAGACTACAACAACCCACTACTGGCTATATTTCAAAAGGAAATGACATTAAAGACATCTCAATCCCATGTTCATTGCAGCATTTTTTTCCTAATAACCAAGATGTAGAATCAGTCTAGATGGCTATCACTAGGTAAATGGGTAGAAATATGATGTGTATCTATTATTTAGCCATAAAATATAAGGAAACCCTGTCTTTTACAACAACATAGATAAACCTGGAAGATATTATGCTAAGTGAAATAAGTCAGACACAGACACAACTAAGATTTATATGGGGGGGGGTCTAAAAAAGTGTTAAACTCATAGATCCAGTAGTTTTCAGGGGCAGAGTGGGAGATTGGGAGATGCTGGTCAAATGATATAAACTTTCATATAAGAACTTATAAGATGTATAAGTACTGGTGCTCTAATATACAGCATGGTGCCTTTAATTACTAACAATGTGTTGTATACTCGAATTTTGCTATGATAGTACATATTAAGTGTTCATATATGGAGTAGCAATTTCCTCTGAAGCTATTTAAGCCATAAGCCAAGGAATTATTGACAACTGATCACTACTAAGTGAGGGAGACTAGATCTTCTTTAAGGATCTCCAATTACACTCCAGTGGATGAACTTGCATCGAAGAACAGTTGGGTGCAAATGTTGGACCACATAGGATTTAACATACATAACAGAATGCATGAAGTCTGGTGAGGGAGTATGGGGGGGTGCAGA
The DNA here is from genome assembly GCA_009823505.1 of Rhizomys pruinosus. Classification (NCBI taxonomy): domain Eukaryota; kingdom Metazoa; phylum Chordata; class Mammalia; order Rodentia; family Spalacidae; genus Rhizomys; species Rhizomys pruinosus. Next base: position 225,198 of record VZQC01013765.1, on the reverse strand, counting down.
TGAGGGAAGGGGTCCAAATTGATTAAGATCTATCATATGAAATGCACAGAAAGTCAGTAAAAAGTATATTTTTAAAAGGAAAGAAAGAAAAAATAAAAAAAAAGAGAAATTCTAAAATACATTTCTTAAGACTCAGGAAATTCTGGGACTAGAGAGATGGCTCAGTGGTTAACAGCACTGGTTGCTCTTCTAGAGGCCCTGGGTTTGATTCCCAATACCCACATGGCCACTAACAATGGACTGTAACTCCAGTTCCAACACCCTCTTCTGACCTCCGTGAACACTGCATGAGACAGACGCACTTACTGACGTGCAGACAATATACTCATATACATAAAATAAAATAAAAATAATTTTTAAATCTTGGGCTTTGTGAGACAGGGTCTTCCTGTAACCCCAGCTGGCATGGAACTCTATGTAGACCAAGGTGGCCTTGAACTCACAGAGATCCACCTGCCTCTGTCTCTCGAGTACTGGGATTAAAGGCATGCACCACCACACCCAGCTATATTTTTTAAAAATAAAGTATTTTAAAATAAAAAAGACTCAGGAAATCCTAAAAGGAAGCTCCTTAGGACTTAGGTAAACAGGCCCACAGCCTCAGGAAGTCCCTGAAACTGAGCACATGCACTAGACCCCTCCCCTTCCGCTCCAAGCATGTATAAGCCAATATGGACTGCTGAGGATGCAGGGAGCAGCTGAACTCCCTGGAAGTCACTCTCTGACCTGTCAATCTGACTCCACAGTGTTCCAAGCTTCCAACCTTGGTGAGCACTCACTGATGGTGGGGTGAGCTTTTGGTAATGTATCTGCCTTTCCCCCTCCTGCACCCAAACTCCTACAAGTAACCCCAGTAAAAACTCATTGATCATCAAACTGGACTTTGGTGGTATCCTTAGTTTGATTTCTGTTCAGTTCCCTATTTAAGGTGGGTAGATGTCTGCTCATGGCTCCCCAGGAATAGTGTCACACAAACCATACCACATACAAACACAAAACTGTGGCAGTGGATGTGTTTGCTTCATTGTGGTAATCAGCTTACAGTGAGTATCAAATCATCACATTGTACACCTTGAATATATACACTTTTTATATGTTAAACGTACTTCAATAATACTTAAAAAATATGCACATTCTCATCTTGCGCAGCCACCACAGATGGAGAAGAATGTGTAGTGATGGTGACATATCTGTCTTTATTTATTTATTTATTTTTTTTTTTGGTATACTTGAGATAGGGTCTCCCTTGAGTCCCAGCTGGCCTGGCACTCGTTCTGTAGACCAGGCTGGCCTTGAACTCACAGAGATCCACTTGGCTCTGCATCCCGAGTGCTGGGATTAAAGGCATGCACCACCACGCCAGGCACTAAAGATGGTTCTTAGCCACCATGTGGGTGCTGGGCATTGAACCTGGGCCTTCTACAAGAGCAGTCAGTGCTCTTAACCACCGAGCCATCTCTCCAGCCTGACATATCTGTCTTTAAATTCAAGACCTTGAACCTCACCTAGACATTGATTTTGCCTAACTCCAGCCAGCCATATTTGACGGCCTTGTCACCGGCCCAGTCTTCTGGACAGCTACTTCACACCTTCTCTCTCCTCCAACTTTCAAATCTGTTCACCACCTCACATTGGATGACCTATCTTCCTGTTTCCCTGTGAAATGCAAAGAAGGCCAAGGAACACCCAGTGATCTCTATCCCCCAGAAGGCTGACAGCAGACTACTGATTATTATCTCATCAGATCTTGCTAGACCGCTACTGCTCTGTTTTGGTTTTGCGGCACTTACCATCTCCTTCTTATCCTCCTGGAAGTGCACATCCACAAACATTTTCCCCACGACATAGGGGAGGGCACTTTCAATAAAGTTAACACATTTATCCCACTGAGGCAGTAAAGTTGTGGTCCCCTGGATTACCTGCAGAAATAATGGAAACAATATGAGCTTAATTTAAATAAAGCTTATTGCTAAAAAAAAAAAAAAGCCTAAACCACATGAAGAAAGCATTCTACAAAATACTAACCACCCATCTCACATACATATGTCCTATAATAAAAGCAAAGCTGATATCACATGAAAAAAATGGGCCAGGCATGGTGGTGCATGCCTTCAATCCTAGCACTTGGGAGGCAGAGGCAGGCAGATCTTTGTAAGTTCAAGGCCAGCCTGGTCTACAGAGTGAGTTCCAGAACAGCTGGGGCTACAGGGAGACCCTGTCTCGAAAAAGACAAAAAAAAATGGAATTCTGCTTATCCCTAGTTCTAGGTACAACTAAATGAAAATGTTTCAACAGTGAAAAAAATAATATATTTCTTTTTTTTCTTTCGATTTTCTCCATTAAGCAAAACATGTGCACAATGGAATAGCTTTTCTGGAGCTAGCAGGAACACTCGAGTAGGGATGCTGTTCAAGGATCCAGACAGTACTTAGTATCTATTGAGAACTGAATTTCCATCAGGAAAGGTTAGGATCATGGGTGATCAAAGTTATTCCTAGCAGAACAGCAGAACGTGGTCTGCTATGAACAACCCAGGGAGCCTATTTACACTGTGTCATAGCACAGAATGAACTGATAAATAAACAAAATGCAGATGTAAATGCTTTTCCCATCTGTCCCCAGGATAAGAAAACATCTACAAACAAGTAAGGGACTTCAAAAGCAGGACTTGGAAAGCTCAAAGGTTTACTCTTGGGGACTAAAGCAGAGAAATAAATACACAGAAGTTGTCCCTGGAGGCTCTGGGGTGGAGGCAGTAAGGGAGGGAAGGAGGCTCTGAGAACAGTGGCCTGAAACAGCCCTTGCAGGATGTTAGAGCCAGGTTGTTGGAGCAGGGTAAGGAGATTGATGCTTAAATTCATCTTTCCTTCCTCTGCTTTCTGGGAACATGACCCCTCTCGGGGGTAAGGGATAAAGCTATTTTTAAAACATCCAGAGACAGAGATCCTACAACCTTCTTTGGCAATTCAATGTTATATTTAGCACTTCAAGCTCAAGAAACATCCCCTTATACCTAACCTCAAATTTTCACACGCTACTTCTTACACCTCGCTCTCTCATTGTCTTCACAGTGGGGGAGGAAAACAGCTGGAGACCATCTTTTATGTGATCCATAGGAGTTAAAAATATATTCACACCAAAACTATCTACTTGTTTTGTATCTTAACTATTTGATATGACCTAAATACAAGTAGTTGGTTTATGGTATCTATCCTCTATAAAGTAACTTTATATTCTAGTGGCTTTAAAGGGTCAAAAGGTACCACAAATGACTTATGACTCTTCAAATGTAATAGCTCAGTACAAATTCATGTACTTGCCAGTTTCTCTGGTAGTGAAAATATCTGCTAAAAGAAATTTATCCTTAAGTTGATAAAAAATTAAAATATTTTAGTTCATGTTTGTTAGGTTTAGTTTTGAGGTTTTTGTTTGTTTGCTTTTTTTATGCCCAACCTAATTTTATTTATGCTTTCCTGAGGGTGGAAATAGATCATTCAATGAAAACATACAGTAAAAGTCTTATTGTGTGCAACTTTTAAACTACGGTAATGATGCATTTTACTTCTATGCACACAAGTCTAACATTACAGATTTTAAGAAATAAGCACAATTAAGACTTCTAGGGGCATGGGAAAATAAATTCCCAATTTTCTTTGTAGATAGATCAAGCAATTCCATTCTTTATTTTTAAATGTTCTTTACAGATGTTCATACATTATATGTTATTTATTTTTAACTATTTTTTTTTTTTTGTCTTTTTGAGACAGGGTCCCCTATAGCCTCAGCTGTCCTGGAACTCACTATGTAGACCAGGTTGGCCTTGAACTAACAGAGATCTGCCTGCCTCTGCCTCCCAAGTGCTGGGATTAAAGGCATGCCCCACCACACCTGGCTGATTATACTATTTTTTTTTTGTATGTGTATGAATGTACGGTCTGCATGCAGGTTTGTGCATCTGTGTCGTGCAATGCAGCAGAGATCAGAAGAGGGTGTCGGATTCCCCTGGAACTGGAGTCAAAGACGGTTCTCAGCCACCATGTGGGTGCTGGGGATCGAACCCAGGTCCACTGCAAGAGCAGTCGGCGCTCTTAACCGCTAGGCCATCTCTCCAGCGCCTATACTATTTTTAAAGCCACGAAATCTTCAAGTCCTCTAGTGATGGTAGAATTAGTCATAAGCCTTAGAAATGGATATGAAAGTAACTTCCATCTATGTAAGTTAGGAGGCAACAGAATGTGGTGCAAAAAAAGCCTCAATAGCCAGGGGAATGGGGAGAAGAAAATGGATTCAGGCACTTAAGGTGGGTCTCATGGGGAATGAAATTAAGGTGGGTCTAGCAGAAGTAGGACAGATTTAAGATTGCATAACTAAATAAAGTTAAAGATATCACTTTATCCCCAAATTAAAAATGAAGCCTAACACGTCTACATACACTATACACTTTTGGAACATGGAAAGTATTAAAAACCATAATCTCAGTGAAACTGATCATCAAATCTTCTTCCAGTCTTCCTGAAATCTTGTGTCCTTTGATACATATCTCCCCTTTCCCAGCCCTTCCTGCCCCAACTTCTACTAACTACCTTCTTACTCTTGCTTTTTACCAATTGACAATTTCAGATTCCACGAATATGTGAGATTATGCAGTATTTGTCAAATCATTCACAGTGGTAATATTTAATGATAATTGTATATTTCAATTTTGTTAAAATAGTCCTTTGGTGTTCTCAACACAAGAAACACATTGATGGGGTAATGTATATGTTAACTAACTTGACTGAATAATTCTGCAATGTATACATAAACTGGACCCCACAAATACACACAATTATCACAACTGTTTGCCAATGAAAACTTAAAGAAAAATACATTTGAATTACTTCCAAAAGATAGTAACATATCACTAAGAAATATTTGCTTTAGTTTCCTTTCAATCCATTCCTGAGGGAGCCCAACATAAGAACTCAGGGCAGGGGCAGGAATCTGGAGGCAGAAGCTAAAGCATAGGCCATGGAGGAATTCTGCTTACTGGCTTGCTCCCTTGACCCATACCCAACCTGCTTTCTTATACAATACACAACAACCTGCCAGGAGGTGATACCACCCACACTGGGCTGGGCCCTCCCCCATCACTCAACAATCAAGAAAATACTCCACAGATGTGGCCACAGGCCAGTCCAGTGGACCCAATTCCCCAATTGAGGCTCCCTCAACCCAGATGTGTCAAATTGACACTAAAGTTATCCAGCATAATGTTAAAACTATAATTTCAGTGACCCAGTTAAAAGTACCATTGGGGGGGCTGGAGAGTTAGCCTAGCAGTTAAGAGCACCGACTGCTCTTGCAGAGGACCCGGGTTCAATCCCCAGCACCCACATGGCGGCTGAGAACCGTCTGTAACTCCAATTCTAGGAGAACTCCAGTTCCAGGGGAATCCGAGACCCTCTTCTGACCTCCACGGCATTGCACGACACGGTGCACAGACCTGCATGCAGACAGTACACTCATACACATACAAAAATAATAAAATTTTAAAAAATTATTAAAAAAAATGCCATCAGGGAAATGCAAACTACACTGAAGGACATTGGGGGACACAAATCATGTTCTATAGGCCATTATATATACATATATATGTGTTTATAGATGTATACATACATATATGTGTGCATATATACATATATATGTATATACATATATGTGTGCATATATACATATATGTGTGTACATATACATATATCTGTATATAGAGAGAGATATGAGAGCTCATTAAATTGGGGGGCCAGTGGGGAGAAGTGCAGAGAGGGGAGCAGATGTAAATGCCATCGAACTATATTGTATGAAAATCGCAATAGCCAGGCATGGTGGAGCATGCCTTTGATTCCAGCACTTGGGAGGCAGAGGCAGGTGGATCTCTGTGAGTTCAAAGCCAGGGTGGTCTACATAGTGAGCTCTAGGACAGCTGGAACTAAAGGGAGACCCTGTGTCAAAAAGACTAAAAACAATTGCAAAAAATTCAATTAAAAAATGAAAAGAAAAAAAATGCTACCTTAAAATTTTGTCTCATCCCATCAGAATGGATAAGATCAAGAAAACAAATGACAACAAATGTTGGTGAGGATTAGGGGAAAGGGGAATTCTCTTTCACTGCTGATAGGATTTCACATTTGTGCAACCGTTATAGAATCAGTGTGGAGAATTCTTTAAGAAAACTAAAAGTAGGGGCTGGAGAGACAGCTCAGTGGTTAAGATCATTGGCTGCTCTTGCAGAGGACACTGGTTCAGTTCCCAGCACCCACATGCTGGCTAACAATGGTCTATAACTTTTGTTTTCTTTTTGGAGACAGGATCCCCTTGTAGCCCCAGCTGGCCTGGAACTCACTATGTAGATCAAGCTAGCCTTGATCTCACAGAGATCTGCCTGCCTAGTGTTGGAACTAAAGGTATATGCCACCATGCCTGGCTCCTAAAGATGAGTTTTATTGACTTTATTAACATACAGACTATTCTGGCATGGAAACTTACCCAGGGATGTAACATATCCTATTCACAAACTTACCCTAGAGAATTCCAGCCATCTATATTGAAAGCGCCTGCTAAGGTTTGGAATTCTGGAATAAACCATTCTCCACACCAAGTAGTTGGCAATGGTCCTGTTGATAGAGAGAAATGCACTTTTATTACATTTTAGGTCAATATCTGATTCCCTAAAGAACACCTTCACAAAACTGTTTGCAAAGATAATACAATGCCAAGAAGCACAAACAAGATTGACTGAAGATTCCAGCCCCAGGACACAGAGCTGGAAACAGAGCTGCTCAGCATTCCATATCTGGAAATCTAAATGCCCTTAGATTATAGGTGACTTGGTCCAATGTCTATGTATTGCTGATCTTCAGAAACTAAAAGCAAAATACTGATTAATGCCAATCATCTAAATTTATATCTTGGTTCTGTAAACTTACAGGCTGGAGAGATGGCTCTGTGGTTAAGAGCACTGGCTGCTCTTGCAGGGGACACTGGTTCAGTTCCCAGCACCCACATGGTGGCTAACAACTATGAATAACTCCAGTTCCAGGGGACCCAATCCCCTCTTCTGACCTCCTCGGGCATTGCATGCATGGGGGAACTTACATGCATGTGGGCATACCACTCATACACATAAAATAAATAAATAAAATTTGAATATGTAAGCTCAGACACATCACCTAAGCTTTCTAATTTATCTTTTCTTCTGAAATAATGAAGATGCTCCCTTCCTCACAAGAAGATTATGAAGTCAAAATAAACATCAAAATAATTAACTGTGAATGCCTAAGTACCCATTGACCTTTAAACATATGAAGAAACTTATACGCTCCTGTAATGCCCTTGTTTGTTTTCAAAAATCTGTTATGTTTTAAGAGTTGTCTTTTTATATAAGCAAAAGATGACCTGACCCCAGAAAGATGTGCTTTCTGAGTTCATTTGTAACTCAGTAATGATGATGGATTTTTAATGACTCATACCCTCTCAGCTGTGCCATTACCATGGTGACTAATAACACACACTCTAAAGATGGCTCTTGGGTCACCCAGAACCATGAACACGATGCTCCTAACCAACCCATCAAAAAAACCCACATTCTCATTTGCATAATACTCTGCCATGGTAGACATGCTCTCCAATGAGTGACATTTTTCAGCATATACACTAATACATAGATATTTGTTTTAGTTTATATAGACATACATATAAATATATTATAAATATTTGGGGGTACAAATTCTCAATGTATAGCCCAGGCTGGCTTTAAGCTTACAATCTTCATTCTTACATCTCCTAAGAGTGGGGATTACAAGTATGTACCATCATGCCTAGCTCCAAGGACATTTTTTTATCTTTTTGAGACAGAGTCTCCCTGTAGCCCCAGCTGTACTGGAACTCACTATGTACACCAGGCTGGCCTTGAACTCACAGAGATCCACCTGCCTCTGCCTCCCGAGTGCTGGGATCAAAGGCATGCTCCACCGCACCTGGTGGTTCCAAGAATATTTTTAATAAATACAGAAATAGTAAGGCTTAATGATAAAATCATTTTCAGTCATTACAATTAATCCTTCAAACATCATGATATTCATACTTTAAAACATTATCCACATAGGATTATGTTACTATGCTAGGGTATGTAAATTTATAGTTCATATACTCTTCTTGACTATTTCAAAACATTTGACATACACTTGTCAGAACCATTTCAATCTCCTTCATTTTTCCCTTCTGGCTAACCAACATGGTGTACAAGTATAGAAGAAGGGTCACTTGTCATTCACTTGTACTTACATTACTAATAGCTTTAATTCCCATTTCTCTATAAGGATTTTTAAGCCAATTTTTAATGATATGAAGTTTAAAATAAGTCATAAAATTCATTTATCGGGGCTGGAGAGATAGTTTAGTGGTTAAGAGCACCGACTGCTCTTGCAGAAGACCTGGGTTCGATCCCCAGCACCCACATGGCTGCTGAAAGCTGTCTTTAACTCCAGTTCCAGGGGAACCTGACACCCTCTTCTGACCTCCGAGGCATTGCACAACACAGGTGCACAAACCTACATGCAGACAGTACATTCATACACATAAAAAGTAAAAATGAAAAAAATTCATTTATCTACAAGTATATGCAAACATCAAGATTATTTTCAAATTTACTGAATTAAAATAAACCCGTAATAGCAACAGTGTGCCCCCTCTTGTCTGCCATAAAGACCAAGCAATGGGTCCCTGTTCATCAATATAGGAGAATTCTATAAAGCCTAATTAATTTTCAATTTATAAAATGAAAATACAATTCTAAAAATTTCCTCTTGAACCCAAGGGACCTTGTTGGGGTATGTACACTTCTTCTCGGGGTCTGCCATCCAAATAACTGAAGTCTTACCCTCAGCTACGCTCTGTTTAAGCAACTGAAATAAACACATCATCTTAGGTCCTTCCTTTTTGCCTACACATGTCTACTCAACAAGATAAGAAATGCTTACTGAGCACTTACTATTGACCAAATATGTCAGGTATCATGAGGAAGGTAAAGACCTAAAAACTTAGCACCTATAGATGGTGTGATGGGTTAATAGTTTGAACCTGAAAAAATCTAGAATTAGCTTAGAAAAGAAGCCTCTGCGAATGTCTGTGACATAGTATCCAAATTGGATTACGTGAGGTAAGAACACCAACCCTGCATGTGGAAGATACCATTCCACAGTATAAAAAGGAGAAAACTAACTTCTCTCTGTTTCCTGACTACAGATGCTATGTGACCAGCTCCCTCAATCTCTAGCCACCATGACTGACTGTAGGTACCCTCCAACTGTGAGCCAAAATAAACACTGCTTTTCTTAACTTGCTTCTTTCACATAATTTGTAGCATCAGTGTGGAAAGTAACAAATAACAGTGGACAACTCAAGATGTCAGCTTCCCCCCCTTAATTGAAGGAACACTATAGTAGATAAGAGACACTTCTTCCATGGACTCTGTCCTGAGCACTCCAGTAAGCACTAATAGGTCTGGGTGCTAGGGAGATGGAAAGGTGAGAAAACAGCCTCTGAGCTTCTGAGGCTTTTAGATAAGTACATACATAATTGAAGCTTAGAGCCATTAAGTAAGCTCTTTTTCACATGATCAGTGGGTTTCAGACACATAGAAACACCTGGAGAATTTTGAAAAGTCCAGACGCTTAGGTTACCCCAGGCCAATCAAATCACAAAGTCTAGAGTAGGACCTAACATAAATGTTGACCTTAAATACCACACACACCCCACCAAGACCAATGTGCAGCCAAGTATGAAAACCACTGTAATAAGCCATGGAGGCTAGACCAGAGCCAGGTGTGTCTAAAGCCTGTGTGCTTTTCCATACACCACGCGGTGATTAGTGAAAAGAAGTAATTCAAATTTAATTTCCTGACAAGTCACAGAGACCCCAAAACACTTCACCAAAGATGCTTCACAGAAATCTGCAGGGATCATAAAACAGCAGTCAGGCCTTCTTGGCCAAGGCAGTACTAAGACATAGCATAACAAGATCTCTGAGAGCTGGAAGATGGAATGCTGGGAAGCTCTCACAGCAGGACAATGGCACTGATGAGTTGCTCCACTGTGTTATAAATATGCTGACAGAACACTATGGGGTACAGCTTAGGAGTGCTAATATCACCACACCAGGAATAGATATGACCATAATGACTAAATCACTGCCACCTAATGCTCAGATACATCAAAAAAAAAATCAGACTCAGCAACAGTCACTGAAAATAACACATAATATCTTTTCTTTTGTTCCAAAAATCATTTTCAACAATACAGTAATTTCCCCAATTGGCAATAAATAAAGTAGAGGACAGCAAAGCATCACAGTCAAGAGCCTAACACTAGGACACCAATATCCAATTCTTTCCCAAAGCCTCTAACACAGAAGACTGGGTATTTTTTTTTCTTGGTCTTTTTGAGACAAGGTCTCCCTATAGCCCCAGATGGCCTGGAATTCACTATGTAGACCAGGCTGGCCATGAGCTTGCAGAGATCCTCCTGCCTCTGCCTCCTGAGTGCTGGGATTAAAGGCATGCGCCACCACACTCGGCTAAGACTGGGTATTTTAATTTTATTTATTTTTTTATGTGTATGAATGTACTGACTGCATGTAGGTTTGTGCACCCGTAAGACTGGGTATTTTAAGAAGCTTTTGTTACTGCCATGTTCTTACACAGTGAAAGCTCACATTTATATTATGTTTAAGAGATGAAATACCTTCTGTGATCCTTGGAACAGTGCTCTGGGGTGGTTATTATTATTCCCATTTACAGATGGAGAAAACAAAGGTCAGACGTCAAGGGACTTTCAAAGAAGTGTTCCATCCAGGACTAACATTTTACATCTTCATACTCAAGCTTGTTTTTGCTCCTAATCATCAAACATACTATCTGAAATGAGCCAAAGTGGTTCTCACAAAGATTCTCAAGAGCCAGTGAGATCTTCCTAAATCCTACAGGCTACCCAGACAAATGCCTACTGCAGTAATTCTCCAACTTAGCCCTTGCACCAATAGGTTAAGCATCTCCAGAAAAGTTGGTAGAAAATTCCTGGGCCTTACCCCAAATCTAAGGAATTAGCAACTATATGGATGGGCCCAGAAATAGGTATTTTATCAAGTCCCACAAGGAATTCTGATAAACATCAGGGTTGAGAACTGATATTCTTTTTGTGTGTGTCTTTTTTTAAGACAGGGTCTCCCTGTAGCCCAGCCAGCTATCCAGGAACTCACTGTGTAGACCAAGTTGGCCTTGAACTCACAGAGATCCACGTGTTTCTGCCTCCTGAGTGCTGGGATTAAAGGCATGTGCCACCACACCTGGCTGAGAAATGATATTCTAAGAAAACCCCATCTTCTCAACATTCTGAATATATAGCTCAGCTAGGACTTCCTAAATCCTAGAACTTCTAACATTTTAATATGTATATTCTAATGTATATAACTCTAAGGATCGTATTAAATTACAACTCCTGGTAGAGTAGGTTTGAGGCAGAGCCTAAGAGTCTGAGCTTCTGATAAGCTGTTAGGTCATGTTCATACTACATGACTGTGAACCACAGTTTGAAGAGCAAGATCCTGATTACCTTCAGAAGAGCCAAGAATCATGAGAGGGCCACATAATAACACACTGCCAGTAAGGCTTTGGGAGCCCCTGTCCATCAAAAATCATCTAAATGTATTTTGTCCATGCTTTGCATGAAAATAAATCCAAAAGCAGGAATGATGACAAAAACTTGGCAAAATTCCCAAGGGTTTACTTAGTATCAGCACATTGAAAACCTGAGGCGGATGATGGTCATGAGGCTAGACCTTACAAGAAGAAAAGCCCAAGGCAATTCTCTTCAACACCATTCTCTCTCTCTCTCTCTCTCTCTCTCTCTCTCTCTCTCTCTCTCTCTCATATTTATATTCCTCAGATCAAATTAGATTGGAAGTCTGACACAGCCTGAAGTCAGGAGTCAAGAAGAAAGATACAGGAAACAGAAAGGAAGGGAAGTCTGCAATGCCCTTTGCCCTGTGACATTTTGTGTGTTTGCTAAGTACCTTTAACAAGAAAAAAATGATTTGCACCACTTTCCAATTTCTATAATATATGGAATTCCCATAATAGTTGATTTTACACTATGGATGTATGATCACTGAACATGGAGTTAGAAAGAGACGCAAGGACTTGAAAAATGTAGTGCCTCCCTACCTCCTCACCTCTGCACCAGGATCACCAACTCTTCTTCCTATGGCAGACTCTGGCCACTTACTCCCTTGAACTCCAAGAGCCAGTGTAGTCTCTGGTATCACCAGATGTACATGTTGTCATGTACAACCTCCTAGAGTCAGGGGCTGGAACTATGGTTCAGTGCTGGAATGCTTGTTTAGTACTTACAAACCATTAGGTTCAATTCCAAGTACCACACAAAAGTCTCTGTTATGGTCCTCACTGCCAATCATTTACAAAGCCTCATCCCACCAGGTTAGCAGTAGGATTGATCTAACAGCGGAAGAAGCAGCAAAGAAATGAGCACTTGATCTTAACCCAAGGTGACTTTGAAACCTTGAAAATAATAGCCAATGCTCCCAACATCTAACTAACTATACATATGCTAGTATAACTAACTATAACATATGCAAGTATAACTAACTATACATATGCTAGTAAAGGCTGGACATCTTTAACCTGAAAAATGAAATCCAAAATGCTTCCTAAATCTGAAAATTTTAAAATATCATGAGACTGCAAGTGAAAAAAATTACATGTCATCATGTGACAGGACATAAAATAGAGGCACATTAACTGTAACATGAAGACCTTCAGGCTATGCATTGAAGATGAATATGAAACACAAATGAGGTCCCTTCCCATCCTGTACATACAAATATTCCAAATTCAGAAAAATTCTAAACCTGAACCACTTCTGTTCCCAAACATTTTGGATATGACATATTCAACCATCCAAGAATTGTCTGAAAAAAATGTCTATTTTCCATACAGGAACATGACTGGATCAAAGAGGTGGGACAGAATTGAGGGTGAACCAATTTAAAATATCATCTTTGCTTCTTAGAGATATATCTTTGGGGAAATTGCTAAATCTCATCTACCTCATCTGGAAAATGGGAACAACTCAGAGAACTTTTCTAAGGCCAAAGATCATTATTAATCTTAATGAGGGTCTACATCATAATGACTTTTTTGTCTTTTTAAGACAGGGTCTCCCTTTAGTCCCAGCTGGCCTGGAGCTCACTATGTAGACCAGGCTGGCCTTGAACTCACAGAGATTCATTTGCCTCTGCCTCCCAAGTGCTAAGATTAAAGGCGCCCGCCACCACGCCCAGCCATAACGACTTTTTTATGATTTCCAACAGCATATTGTCAGAACAGAAGCAGTACAGAGACACCCATCATGAGAAGGCGTGGCTATTTCTTCAATGGCGCTTTCAGAGGATGGGTGGGAGGATGTTGAGAATAATAAACTGAAGCCTTCTCTCTATGCATCTTGAACCCAAAACATCCTTTCGGTTTTCTCAACTCTAGCTTTGAAGGCAACTTCTGGATTCACACTGTCTCATTACCCCCAAATGCTCAACATGCCTCCAACATGGATGAAGAGGGAGGGAAGGAATTAGTGGAGAGAAAAAAAAAAAGACAAGGCAAAAAAAGACAGACATTTAAAAAGCCATCAAAAGGAAAGAAACTGTGATCAGCAACCAGTGACACCCAGACTGCTGTTGATCCTTTTGAGACATGTACAGCATTTTTAAAATCTCATTAGAATTTACAGAATTTCCATTTCAACTGGATGTTGACAGATAAGCTGTTTAAAACATTTTGGATTTTGTCTTGATTTTGGACTGAAATTTTGTATGGACATAATTTCTTCAGGGAATTTTCTATCTAAATTTTCTTCTATTATTGTTCCCTGTGCTTACATTGGTCTAAGTTATCAATTTGATAGGTACTAGTGTAAAATTTCCCTCCAGTCAAAGTTTGTTTTTATCCCTGTTGTTATGGAACATCCCACAATTCTAAAATATCACCGCCAGATTTTTCTGGTCCAAACCATCTCCTGGTTGTAGATTAGGCTTTGGGAGAAATCAAATTAATACAATTTCCACACAGTTGTTACTATTTTAGAATGAAGTGGCAGAGTCATCAGAGAAAACTGATTCTGTAGATCCTGAACATGGCAAATATCTCATTTTGATGGAAGCTCACATGACAATCTAAAATCCACACAGTAACTCAATGGCATTGAGAAGAAGAAAAGCATTTGTGTTCTCTTATATAGTAGAGATTTTTATTAGCATTCCTCAGCCCTATGCATGCTACAAATACTGTATAAAATGATCATCAACTTGCATGTGTAAGTTACATATGAAACATAAATGATTTGGGTATTTAGGCTTAGCTCCCATTCTCAACATATCTCATTATGTACCTGCAAATATCTCCAAATCAGGGAAGAAAATCTGAAATCCCAAAAATGCTCCTGGGCCTAAGTACTTTGGATAAGGTAAGATTACCCTATATTTTAGAGCTCGGAAGTACGTACAAAGTAGTTTTCTGATATAGTGATACCCCTATGCTCCCCCATCCCCCAAAAAACTAATCACAAGACTGTCCTAGGGTGCTTGTTTAAAAATCCAGATTCCTGCCGGGCGTGGTGGTGCATGCCTTTAATCCTAGCACTCAGGAGGCAGAGGCAGGTGGATCTTTGTGCGTTCAAGACCAGCCTGTTCTACATATTGAGTTCCAGGACAGCTGGGACTACAGGGAGACCCTGTCTCAAAAAGACCAAAAAATAATAATAAAATAAAATAAAATCCAGATTCCTGCTGCTGCCTGCCATCAGAACTACTACATCAGACTCTATGAGGCAGGTAGAGCTTGGTATCCTTATTTTCAACAGGTTGCAGGTGTCATGTGCCCTGTACAACGCATTGGAATAGCAATGATCAGCCTCTCATACACTCACCTACCTCCAGATTCAATTTTCACTTAGAAAACTTCCAAAGGACCAATAATTATACCTAAATGGTAGAACCAGAAATGAATTTATTGTTTCTTCTGTGTTTTGTCTGTATGTTTTCAACAAACATGGATTATTTTCCTCACTGGAAGGTGTAGCGTAGCAGCTCTTGTTGGGAATCTCAGAATTTCCATATGGCTCAAGGTCAAATGCTATGTTTTATTCCTAAGACTTTCTCCTTTAAAAAAAATAACACCTGGTCTCCGGGTGTGGTGATGTACGCCTTTAATCCCAGCACTCAGGAGGCAGAAGCAGGTGGATCTCTGTGAGTTCAAGACCAGCCTGGTCTACAGAGCGAGCTCCAGATCACCTGGGACTAAAGAGAGACTCTGTCTCAAAAAACAACAACAACAACAAAAAAAAAAATAGCAGCTGGTTAACATCTGAATAAGATCTTAATCAGAGCCCAGCAATTAGCTTTAGGGAATTGTGTTTAAAACTTGTTCACTTTTCATTTTCTTTAGTCAAATCTGAATGGCCTAATGAACGTATAAACTTCTCTATTCTCAGATATTTTTAGGACTTCTTTTCTTTGTAGTGTTAAAAAACTAGGAAAACCACAAATTCTAAAGCATTCTTTAAAATAAGCAAAATTTGACAGTTCCTAAAGTTGTTTCATCCGTTCAATTTTCCTATGGCTCTCTAAGTGGTCTTATGTCTTTTCAACACATGGGTACTTTGGTATATTGCCAGAAACTGACTTACTGACTAAAAAATAAAACAAACCAGGAAGAATAAAATACAGCAAAAGACCAGAAATGAAATGGAAAAAGAAATGTTCATACAGAACTCTCAGGAAATAGCATCATTACATAACTAGTTCCCAAAACTAATAAACGATTTAGGCTCTCAGAGAGAACAGTATAGAGAAACACCAGAAATAAGGGGCAGAAACACTGTATTTGTTGTCATCATCACAAGCAAATTACTCCAGACAATGATGCGGGCCAATTTATCACAAAGGGTACCATAATTTTCCCTACCACTCTTTTGCTATAACTTTCTTTCAAAGCAATTTTCAAAGCATATGAAAAAGGGAGACACTTCTAATTTAAGGAGAAAACAAAAGCCCCAGTAAAATGTACATGAAAGTTCTTACTTCTTCCTCTCAGAGCCTAATATCCTAAACAAATCTTTAAAGTACTGCGGGACGCGGACCACGACATTCTCAGAGGGGCCGATGTCTTTCAAATGTGGGTAGAGTCTGGCATCAATGACCTTCTTGATATAGCCCAGCCAGTCAAACTGAGGGTAGAAAAAAATGAAACCTTTGTTAGACTGCAAGTAAGAAGAACGGCATTCACATAGGTTGAACATGATCCATTCTTGCCGTAACACCCAAATCATTAAAGATGAAACTGTTCATTGTTTGCTTACCTACCCAAAAGACAAAGTCAGAAAGAACACTGTCACTCAGACCTATGTCCTGCATCAAAATGGAGCCTGCATTCTGTACCACAGACATCTAGACCAACAGACACCCTCATACATTAATATACTCTGTGCACCCTCAGCTGCTCCAGCCTGCTTCTGCCTCCATCCTCTGTCCATTCTGCTCCCTCAACCCCCTCATCTCTAATTCTAGCCTAATTCCGCTCATCTCCTGCTCTCCCTCTCTCAGTATTCTCCCTATAACTTGCATGCTCCCCCTCTCCTTTCCCGTGTGCTCTAGTCTCACTCAGTCGCCTCTAGACACAGATGTCTCAGTCTGCCCCCTGGTGGTCTTCTAGTGCAACCTTCCTTAACCAGGACAAAACAAATAACAGAATACTACACTTCTATGTTTCAAAGCAACTCTATTCTCCCTAAGACACTGCTTGGTGCTTCAGATTGGTTTCCCTTTAAGCAATTTTCCCCTCTTCTCTGCCTCCACTAGTGAAATAGCACCCACTTCCCTACCTCTTAGCCCACAGTAGATGGGCCACATGACCCAATTCTATTCAATAAGAATTAAAGGCAAGACATCTACAGAAGATGTGGTCGATGGAGCTACAGTGTTCACCTTGTATCCATATTATCAAACATGAAGTCAAAAAGCCTGTATACTGAGATAAGTAAATGTAGTAGAACCACTTGAGTCTTTCACAACATTATTAAACAGTTGAACCAATACCAGCCACTACCTGTACCTATGTTGTAAGAAAATGGCCTTAAGTTTCTAAGCCAGTATCAGAAAACTGTTCCTATTCCCTAAAACAGAAGGCATCCTAATGCACACACAAGTATATTTTATGTGACAGTGGAAAAGGATGATGATAACCAAAATGACAAACAGTAAGATTTATAGGGCCAAATTTTGTACACAGACAAAATACAATAGCTTGCAAAGTATCAAGTAACAGAAATTTTCCTGCAAAGTTTCCACCAACCTGGGGAATCATAGCACTGAGCTCTGAAATGTTCATTTTGTTATACATAGCCTCGCTGGTTCGGTTTTCATGTGGAATCATTATCTGTCGGAAAGAGATTTGGGTTATTTTTTCAAATGATTCATTTATTACTGTATTACTGCTTTCTACATGTGCCAAAACATCTGTAGGATATTATAAAGTTTTCAAGCTTTTTGGTGTGATGCCCAGCTGTGGGAAGAATTCTTTGAAAAAACAGCATTTTCAGACAGGATTAAGAAAATAAAAAAAAAATAAAAAAAATTAAAAAAAAGAAACTTACATATCCTCTTCAATATAAAATATTGTCCCAATACAAAAAGAAGTTCCCAGAATCCCCTCCTTTTCTACCATATGGATGGGCCAAATCCATTTCTCACTCCATTTTAACAATCAAGCTGAAGTCACACAATTAAAGATGAACATTTCATATTCACCTACGGCCTGTTGACAATTACCTCAACTCCTTTACTTCTATGGGAAAATGTTCAGAGACAAAAACTAAACTATGTATACAGCATATCAACAGTTGATTCTTTCACTTGTCCATCTTCATTGTTTGGCCTTCAGATTCCCTTAGTTTCACTGCTGGGGATATGGAATCAATTACCATCTAGACAGGCATTTCGGAAGACTCTAGCCTCTGCAATGTTTAATGGAATTTAGGGATCGCAATAATAACTATCTTCCTCAAGGATCATCCTATTCACTTCCACTATCCTACCCGCATCATACTTTTGCTGTAAGGCCTTCTAATCTATTTCTTTGCATTTAACCTGCCATCTTCCATATCACATATAACTAATACCATCACACCTCTTATCCACCATCACCATCTCTGTGGTACAAACCAATTTAAGATTTTGCCTGAAGCTAGGTATGGTGGCACATGCCTTTATTACCAGCACTTGGAAGGCAGAGGCCAGTGGATC
The DNA here is from genome assembly GCA_009823505.1 of Rhizomys pruinosus. NCBI lineage: Eukaryota > Metazoa > Chordata > Mammalia > Rodentia > Spalacidae > Rhizomys > Rhizomys pruinosus. The sequence continues at coordinate 206,792 of VZQC01013765.1, read as the reverse complement.
TCTGTGAAAATGAGGCCACCCTGGTCTACATAGCAATTTCCAGGCCATCTGGGGCTACAGAGAGATCTTGTCTAAAAAAAAAGATTTTTTTCTTAAAGTTTATGTACTCTAGTAAGCCTTGCAACTAAATTGTACTTGGTTCTAATCACCAGGGTCACTCCATAGAAAAGATCTTTCTGGGCTGGAGAGATAGCCTAGCGGTTAAGAGCACCGACTGCTCTTGCAGAGGACCCGGGTTTGATCCCCAGCACCCACATGGCGGCTAAGAACCGTTGGTAACTCCAATTCCAGGAGAACTCCAGTTCTAGGGGAATCCGAGACCCTCTTCTGACCTCCGTGGCATTGCACAACACGGGTGCACAGACCTACATGCAGACAGTACACTCATACACATACAAAAATAAATAAAATTTAAAAACAATTTTTTTAAAAAAAAGAAAAGATCTTTCCCAGGCAGGGATTGGATAAATGAATATTTCATGGTTATCTTTACTTATCTGGACTTGATGGGGTTGTTCTACCTCCTCAGCCTCATAAGCTTCCCTAAGTGTATGTATCTACTAATTTTGGATGTGCTTAACCACCTGAAGACTAAGGGAATGAAGAAAATACCCTCATCAGACTCCAAATCTATACATCACAGATACTTCGAGGGAAAATCACCAAAAGCTGAGTGGCAGACACCTGCCCCTCTCTTGTAAACACTATGGTACCTCGGGTTTTCCCTCCTCCCCCTCCACAGGAGAGGTAACATCTACATTACAGTTTCCTGGCTATATGTGAATCATTAATTATTGCCTCAGAAGATGTCTACATACTTCTTCCCCACCCCCACACCTTTCCCTCCCTTTATTCTTCTTCCTTCTCTTGCCTCCACTCAGGCTTTCGCGAATTGGGGCCCTTTGACCTCAAACCTGTTTTCAGAATCTGCCAGCTACTCCCCTCCACACAATAGATGTGTCACTTCATTTAGCCTCTTGACAATTCCCAGTCTTGCCCTCAGCCCAGCTGTTTTTAGATTCCTTTTTGGACTAACTCCCTTGCTTAAGGCTGTGATATGCTATATCACAGCTTTACTCCAAATTTGTACTCTGGGCCTCCCATTTACTTGGGGAGGGAATCCAGACAGTCTGCAGACGTGGCTTGTAGGCACTTTTGCAGCAGTATTCACAATCTTCAAAGGTGACACACAGGAATAGGTTCTTTGAAGTGGAGTTAGAGTTAATTAATAAACTATTTTAATATAGATTTAAGTACAAAGAGAAAAGGGGAGGAAATCTTAAGAAAAGGATACTATGGGGCTAGAGAGTTAGCTCAGTGGTTAAGAGCACTGGCTGCTCTTGCAGGGGACCCAGGTTTGATTCCCAGTACCCACATGGTAGTTAACATCTGTTCATAATTCCAATTCCAGGGGATCCAATGCTCAATTCTGACCTCTGTGGGCATTGCATTATAAAAAAATCACCAACCCATATATCAAAGATTCTTGAATCAACTAAGTTTTTCACTGCAATGTGTCCCCACAAGCAAATGTCACTGAACTTGTGAGTGAAAATATTCAAATATTTTATGTATTGATTCTTCTACAAAAGTTATTCTATAAACAAAGACAACCATTTAGGATTTCTTACTGTTCTCCAACAAAAAGATTGGTTTTCACATTTTGTCTCTAACATGAGCCAAAAAGAAGTTAAGTTGACTGTGGGATAAATTATTTCTCCTGTGAAATGGGCTTATCACTGGAGAAGCTGGCTACTTAGAGGGAGGGGCAAAGGGCAAAGCCAGAGCCCAGGAAGCACAGGTTCCCTGGACGATGCAGGAAGGTGCATGGGACTCTGGGGGCACATAAATGGCTCACCACAGAAAACTGGAGCTTCTCTCGCCATTTTACCAGCTTGGACGGAAGACACGGGGTTCATGCCGGGGCTCCAGATGGCCATGTTGAACCAGGGGACCTAGCTGCGTGTGCAGCTCCAGTGAGTGTTTTTAGCCATTACTTTGTAGACAAGCCCATTAAATTGTCTGGTTTAACTAAGATTGTACAGTTCTTTCCTTGCTTTGCCTTAGTAACCAGAGATATGGCAGAGGCAGGCAGGACTGTAGGACACAGCGTGGGTGGTTGTGTGCTGTGGGCGCCCCTCCCCCGGAGGAAAATTTCTCTGCTACAGTGACTTACCCAGATCATAGTATATGACACAATGACAATCATTAAAGCAATACAAAACGGAATACAGAATTAAAAGAATGGCAGACACAAAGTAACACCAGAAAGATGGGTTTAAAATGCTTACAAGTGTGCTCTATACACTTTCTGCATCAAACTTTATAGTCAGTATTGGAAGACACACTTCTATGAGTTTGAATTTTATATCAGACTCACTCTTACTGGAAATGATATAATGAAGAAATCTGGATTAGAAATTACCTTCCCTTGCTGGGCGTGATGGCACACGCCTTTGATCCTAGCACTTGGGAGGCAGAGGCAGGAAGATCTCTGTGAGTTCAAGGCCAGCCTGATCTACAGAGCAAGTCCCAGGCCAGCTGGGGCTACAGGGAGATCCTGTCTCAAAAAAGGAAACAAAAAAGAAAAAAAAAGAGAAAGAAGAAAAATAAAAGAAAATAAAAGAAAAAGAAATTAAACCAACCGTCCAAGGGTCCCCCCAACTGTGAGGGGTAGCTTAGTTTGAAAGTCAATTTCTTTTTTATTATTTATTTTAAGTTATAATGTACGTCTGCATGTAGGTGTGTTCACCCATGTCGTGCATGCCACAGAAGTCGAAGAGGGGCAACGGATTCCCCTGGACTTGGAGCTCTCCCAGGGAATTTAGTTACGGACAGTTTCTCAGCTCACTCATCCGCCATGCGTGTTCTTGGTATCATAACCCAGTCCTTTGCAGGAGCATTTGGCGCTCTAAACCGCTAGTGGGGACCATCTCTTCAGCCCCAGGAAAGTAATTTCTTCCTTAATGGTTGTGTAATAAACCTAGCATGTGCGAGGCCCTAGGTTCAATCCCCCAGCACTGCAAAACCAACATGTTTTTGTTTTATAATTAACACAATTCCTAGCCTGGACGTAGTTGTCTCACTAATTAGGCAGAGCAGGTGGATCTCTGTGGATAGAAGCCATCCTGGGCTACATATAGACGTCTGCCAGGACCTGGGGCCTCAGGGAGGACCCGATCTCGAAAAAAAATTATACATATATATAAATAATATATAATATATATATAATAGATATATATATAGTCAATTTTTAACCATAGAATATTTTTTTCTGGGAAAACAGGCTTCCTTGCTGGCATTTTTTTGTCCACAGCAGAGTAGCACATAGACATTGAGTAGACTTAAATGACAGAAATAGAAGGAATGAGGACCTCTACTTCTTGTCATGTTCTTCTTACTTCCCAACCTGGGTGCTATTACTTCTACCTTGGATCCAAAAGGCATTGACACAGAAGGTTGTCATTTGGTTGCAATTTTTATGTCCATTTGGGACATATTGCTTATCAAATAAGACAAACCAAGGCACAGACAAAAAAAAAAAGAAATTTCTAACTAAAACTTACCTCAGCTATCTTAATTTCCAATCTAAGCACTGACTTCATGTCATGCTCAGCTCGGGAGCTATTAGCTCCTAAAAGCACAGCAGTGTCCACCATGAACTTGTAAAGAGCATCCCGATACTGTAAGAGATAAAGAAGCAAATGGTCATGACAACACCATGCAGGGACAGATGCCTTAGAGATACAGAAGAACAGAAATGGCAAGTGGAAATAAATTTCCTTTATTTTCATTCTGTACTCAAAGTATGACACTAGCGTTTGGCAATGCCAGTCACTACATACCACTTCCGGAGGGGGAAAAATGGTCATGAGTATATGGGTACTATTTCCATGACAGACAAGATGCCCAGGCATCAAGCAAACTAGTTTTCTGGTAACTGGCAATATTATATATAAAAGAAACATCACCAAATGAGCCTAAAATAGAAAAGGAAAGGTCAAGTGTTTTCTTCCCAGGCAACTGATGCTTTAATAAAATAATAGGAAAGAATCATTTCTAAAAGCAGAAGACATAATTGATGAACACCAGTGCAAAGTGTAACTTATTCCCATCCAGCTCCATTTATCCAGCTTCACACTAAGAAATAAAAGATGATGGCACTGATTGGGGTCCTGTGTCTTTTTAGTTTTCGAGAGTTTCCACAATGTTCTCTCCAGATCAGGGGTTGGGGGGGGAAAGAAGAGAGAAACAATAATGAGAAACCTAGCAAATAATAAATACAGAATTTTGCCAGGCGTGGTGGTTCACGCCTTTAATCCTAGCACTTGGGAGGCAGAGGCAGGCGGATCTTTGTGAGTTCAAGGCCAGCCTGGTCTACAGAGTGAGTTCCAGGACAGCTGGGGCTACAGGGAGACCCTGCCTCGAAAAGACAAAAGTAAATAAATAAATAAATAATACAGAATTTCATCTCTAAGGTACACCTTGATCCTATAAGCTATTCTTACTGTGTGACTGACCTCAAAACCCACACAGTTCTTGGTATATAGCAAACCTTTTAATAAACAGTAAGTAAACCTTGTTAATAGTCTTGATTGGAAAGAATTTTTTGCCCTTCCTGAGTCTATTTTTAAAATGTTCAACTAGCTCAGTACCCATGCAAGGTGGCTTGCTAGGTACTCTGTACATATGTTGGGGAAGGTGCTATAGATGAAAAACTAAATAATGATTGAATCTATTTATCAGTGTGTGAGCTAATGATGAAAATAACCATATAATTACTAGCTATAACATTAAGTAAACAAAATAAGTTTCTTAATAAATCCACTGCATGCATAAATGTTGAAGAACTGGAGAATTCCATCCTAGAACAATTGGAAACACCATTTGAAGGACATGGATTTGAGAACAGTGAGAAGAAGGTCCTTATGTTGAGGGAAAAACAAAAACAGATGAGTTGAGAAAGATAGGTTGAAATAAAACACCTTGAACTCCTGCAAAGGATTTTTTTTTGTATTTTTGAGATAGGGTCTCCCTGTAGACCCAGCTGGCCTGGAACTCACTCTGTAGAACAGGCTGGCCTTGAACTTACAGAGATCCACCTGCCTCTGTTTCCCAAGTGCTGGGATTAAAGGCATGCCCCCACCATGCCTGGCTCCTGCAAAGGAATTTAAATGCTATCTTCAGAGCAAGACATACTGAGAATAGAACTTGTCAAGTTGTACTAGAATCAATGAAGTGATGGGGCTGGAGAGATAGCTCAGTGGTTAAGAGTCCTAGCTGCTCTTGCAGAGGAAGGTTCAGTTCCTAGAACCCATATGGCAGCTAACAACCATAAGTAACTCCAGTTTCAGTGGATCTAATGCCCTCTCTGACTTCTGGCACAACACGGGTGCACTTACCTATGTACAGACAATACACTCATACACATAAAAGAAAAAAAAAAGTCAATGACATGAAAAGGGTTTCTAGTTAAATGTGAATTATTATATTTAAGACAAGAGTGGGCAAAAATGTGATCTAGAACAGTAAGGATAAAAAGGAAGGACCAAGTGGTTGCAGGAGGAATTACTTGTAAAGGTAGAATTGTTTGGACTTGGCTGACTGCTTACAGAGAGAGAAAATTATTTCATAAGAGATGATAGGGAGGAGTTTGCTGAGGTCCCAGCAGAAGGAAAGGTTCCCTATGTTGGCAAAAGTTCAACTTTAAAGATATCTATCATCTGAGGTAGTCTATTCCCTGCAGAATCTTCTACATATAGAGGTTAGTTATTAGCACAGACAAAGGAAAAAGGAAACCTGGGTATGAGATTTATTTGGAGGTTTAGTGAAATTTCCAAAATGAATTCAAAGTGTCAGAAATGAACTAGCTCTGTCCAATGTCCAGGAAACTATTCACTTTCCAAGCTAATCCAGGAAATCTAACTTGACCAATCTCCTCTGGTTCTCATTAGCTTCATTAACCCACAGCACCTGTTAAAAATAGATTCCCAAACACCACCTCGTCTGCTAAATCAGACTCACCAAGGCTTAACACATATTAGATGTTTCCCAGATGACTTCTAAACAATACAGTTTTTTTTTAGTCTTTTTGAGACAGGGTCTACCTTTAGTCCCAACTGGCCTGGAGCTTGCTCTGTACACCAGGCTGGCCTTGAACACACAGAGATCCACCTGCCTCTGCCTCCTGAGCACTAGGATTAAAGGCGTGCATCAACACACTGGCTAAACAATACAGTTTTAAGTATTACTAATCTCCTAAATATCCCTCCCTGTGTTTCACCTCAGCAAAATTAGTAAATGGTTTGCTCTCCTGAGGAATGACTGCAAGTTCATTTCTTCGTTACTTTATATGAGTATGCTATCTCCTCATCTAGATGATAAGGGCACTGAACCAGCACTTTACATAGCCTTGATGCTCCAACTTCTACAAGACAGGAAGGAGAATTTTCTGCCCAAATAAAAGGTGTCTGTTCCCTACATTGAGAACTTGTTCAGTGAACAGTCACATTGTCTATTTCCACTAAAGAAATAGACATCTTACAACAGCTAATGAACTGAAAAGCAGATTGTCAAACACATAGCTGAACATGAATTAAGACTTACAGACTTGGCTTCAGTGCTGTTATCAAGGTAGTCTTCCCTTACAGCTAGGGAAAGTGTTGCTTGGTCCAGCTGTTAAAATAAATGAAAACAGAAAGCATGCTATTAGCATTATAATTTCTTACATCTCATGTTAACAACTCATGAGCTCATCTGTAGCCCAGCTGTATTTTGAGTTTGTGTCACCAGAACAAAAATCAATTCATTCCATCAGAACTATATGTAAATAGGCACTTTGACAGATCTAAAATATCAGAGACCTCTCCTTGTTTTTCTGATTAATGGTTTCTGTCTTTGGGATTCCATCAACACTGAATAGCACCAAGGCTACTTGTGTTGGAATAGATCTTAGAGATTACCTGACAAAAGCCAGAGAACTGATGTGATTCTCCCAAGGTCACTTGACAAAGAGAGCTCATTGTAAATTATGGATGCGTCTGATCTGAGCTCAGGTGTGTTTGTGAACTAACATTTCCAGCCAGTGTGTCCCAGAGACACAAGTGAGGGTCACAGAACCTCTCTGTCTATGCCCACGAATTGGGATGGTATGATGACATGATGATACAAAGGTCTAGGATTGACTCCTGGGAGGAAATGTCACACTGCCTAGAAAATGACATGTTGCATTTGAATAAGCGGCCATTTTGTATTTGGAATTGCTCTCTGCCATGTGTGTTTGGGTTCTGCTTACCTGCATGTGCTTTTTCTGTGGCCTGTCCCACCATGGAACTGATCACCTATTACAACTGGTGCCCTGAAAAATGGACCTTTAAGGAATCCTGGAAAAATTTGGGTATGAGAACCCCACTATCCTGGTTGTTTGCTATTAACTTTTTCTCTCTTTCTTAATTTCTACTTTGTGCAAACATGGGGCTAGTTCCTACAATCAGTTGGCTGGCTGAAGGACTGGTGAACCAGGGCCACATGGTTTTGAATGCTTGGAGGAAACTGGCAGTTTCCTGGCATGGTTCACAAAGCCATCAGCTTACCTGGGGGCCATAGAAGCTGGCAGTTTCCTCACCTGGCTAGACAAAGATTTGTTCATGAATCCATCAGCTTACCTGGGGGTCTATGGAAAACCAGCAGTTTCCTGGTTTGTTGTGCATTAAGAGCTACCATTCTCCTCCCATGTGTTTGCTAGTTGTCCACCAGTGTAGGCTATGAAAGCCAGCAGCTTCCCAGCTAAGTTTGACCATCAGCTTTGTGGCTGTGAGTCAGCTACAGGACTAATCAATCTTACAGTCATGAAACTATCAGCCTCAGGCTTGGCCATGGGGTCATTTTTAATAATTTTTACAGGCCTAAAATGAAACTTTGAGTTGTAATATGAAAAACCTGTCTTGTTCCCAGCTGCACAAAACTAGTTTTACAGTCCTGGCTTGATCTGTGCAGATGCCTTTTCGAGCTTGTATGCTTTGTAATGCTAATTTCTCCCAGGCTTACTCTGATTCTTGACTGCTTTCCCTTTCGGATACAAATCAGGACACTTCCAATTTTTATTTTGGGTTTCGTTTATGTTTTTTGGTCTTTTTGAGACATGGTCTTCCTGTAGCTTTCACTGTCCTGGAACTCAACCTGTAGACCAGGGAGGCCTTGAACCCACAGAGACCCACCTGCCTCTGCCTCCCAATTGCTAGGACTAAAGGCATGCACCACCAGAAACAAATTTGGTCCTTTGCCATTTCTCTTAATTTTCCAAAGCAACTTGTATCTAAAATACTGAGTTAAAACTTCCAATTAAAGAGACTTCTTCCCACAACTCTCGGAAATTTTACTAAAAGCAGCTACACCCTAAAGCCATGGCTTCCAAGACCTTTTTATAATGGAAATTAATCTGCTACCTAACTCTGAAAGAGGGAGGTTCAGGCTCTTTTAATGCAAATTAAGGGCTTTTTACAGCCAACTTCAGCAGCTTTTAAAAGGAACATGTTTGCCTCCTTAAACTGAAAGTTAAATAATGGCATTGTAGCCAGGCATGGTGGTGCAGGCCTTTAATCCCTGCACTCCAGAGACAGAGGCAGGCAGACCTCTGGGACTTCGAGGCCAGACTGGTCTACATAGCGAGCTGCAGGCCAGTGGGGACTAAAGAGAGACCATGTCTCAAATAGACCAAAGAAAATTCTCATTAACAGCATAAACAAAAAATTTTGGTTCAATTTAAATGGAGATTTAAAAAAACTGGTTTTTCTCTTTCAGTATCAAACAATAATGTAATTTCCTCCTTACAGACAACCTTAAAAACTATGAGTACATGTATGTGTGAATGCATACTTGTATTTTAATCTCTTATGACTTTCTAGGCTTCTGTCTATGAAAGAGTCAACTATAATCAAGTATGAATAAATCCAACTCATAAAACCTATTTACTTCAGGGGATCTCCCAAGACCACCTGAAGCACAGGTAGGAGCTGGGTGCTTCAGCCAGGTGGACCGTTTGATTTGATTTCTTCATTTTTGGCTCTTGATTGGCTTCTGTGGCTGTGGGGGCAGAGTTGTCCTCCCAGCTGGTATAAAAGGTGGGTTTGTGTGAGTCTTGAGATCAGGGATCTCCCAAGCCCACCTGAAGCACAGGTGCAGGCTAAAGAGCAACCCCCCTCCCAAACTGGGATTGCCAAAGGAAGGAGTGTCCAAGTGGATTCTTTGGAGAACCTACAGAACAGAAAGGGAAGAGTGAGGTGGACTTCCAATAGAAAGCCTAGAGCTTAGAGAAGACAACACTCTATAAGCAAGGAGTAAAGTCAAACAAACAATGAAGGCATCTGAAGGAGGCAAGCAAAGCAAGCCTTCAACACAGTGAAGAGGCATTTGGGATTCACATTGGAATACAGGCAAAGAGAAACCCATATGCCAGGGATACGAAGAAGAGACAACATGGGAAAGGTGCAGGATAATTCCACACCAAGCTCTACCGACCCTGTGGAAGATTCTTACAGTGGGATCCCCCTAGGGATGGCCCAGGACACAGATATTAGAAGTACAATTGTGAACATACTTAAAGAAGTACAAGATAATAAAGAGAAAATCAAAGAATTAAGAAAAAAGAATGAAAAGCTCAAGAAGGACCCAGAAAGAGAGAATGACAAACTCTGGAAGGAAGTGGAAGCACTGAAAAGATCCCATGTTGAAGAAGATAAGGAAACCAACCAGTGAAGCAAAGAGCTACAGGATGAGATTGAGAAGCTCCAAAAGGAAGTGGAAATACTAAAGAAATCAGAAGAGGAAATGAAAAAGGAAATCAAACATTCATCCAATAAAGAGGAAAGGAATGGAAAAAGACTCAGAAGAAGAATGGAGGAAGCAGAACAAGGCACATCAGACCTGGAAGATAACACAGAACAACTAAAAACCTCAAGCAAAGATTACGAAAATTTTAAAATACACAAAAGTGGAACAATCAGGAACAGTGGAACACTATGAAAAGTTCAAACCTCCGCATCATAGGAATACAGGAAGGAGAAGAATCCCAAGAGAATGGTTTTGATCAGATCTTCAACAGAATAATAGATGAAAACTTCCCCAAACTAAAAAAAGACAAACCAATAAAAATACAAGAAGCACATGGAACTCCAAACAGACAAGATCAGAAAAGAAACTCTCCATGCCATATCATAGTTAAAACACTAGACGCCCAAAAAAAGACAAATTTCTTAAAGCCACAAGAGAAAAACAGCAAGTGACCTAGAAGGAGAAACATATCAGAATTACACCTGACTTCTCAGTGCAAACTGTGAAAGCCAGAAGAACGTGGAGGAAAGCATTCCCAGTGTTAAAAGAATATAGACGCCAACCCAGGTTACTAAACCCAGCAAAAATGACTATAGTTGAAGGAGAGAGAAAAACCTTCCATGACATAAACAAGATGAAAGAATACATGTGTGGAAAACCAACCCTCCAGATTTTGAACCCTCCAGAATTGAAGCAATTCAAAGAACAGAAGAAAGGAGCAACCATCCCCAGGCACCTAGAAAGAGAAATCAATAAAAGCATAACTGCAAAGCAAAAACCTAAACCAAAACCACAAATGGATAATAAGGTGAAAGGAAGCAGCACAAACCAATCAGTCATAACCTTAAATATTAATGGACTAAATTCCCCAATCAAAAGACACACACTGGGAGATTGGATTAGGAAACAGAATGCATCGATATGCTGCCTGCAAGAAACACATCTTACCTTCAAGGACAGGCACCACCTTAAAGTGAAAGGATGGAAAAAATACTTCAAGCAAATGGTACCAAAAAGAAAGCATGTATTGCTATTTTAATATCAGACAAAATAGACGTCGAAGTAAAAGAAATCAGAAGAGACAAAGAAGGCCATTACATTTTTATTTAAAGGAACAATTCACCAAGAAGATTTCACAATTGCACTCTGGTGCAACAACCTTTATAAAGACAATTCTCCAAGACCACAAGGAACAGATTAACCCCAGTACACTCATAGTAGGGGACTTCAGTACCCCACTGAGCCCTTTGGACGGGTCAACAGGATAAAGAATAAACAGAGAGACATCTGAACTGAACAATATGATACACCAAATGGAGCTCACAGGCATCTACCAAATATTCCACCCTAATTCCAGAGAATACACTTTCTACTCAGCACCCCACGGAACATTCTCCAAAATTGACCACATACTGGGACACAGAAGAAACCTCCACAAATACAAAAAGATTGAAATGATTTCATGCATTCTATCAGACCACAGTGCAACAAAGCTCAATATCAACACCAGGATAACCCCTAATATTTACAAGTACACATGGAGACTAAACAACACACTCTTGAATACTGAATGGGTCAAGGAAGAGATAAAGAAAGAAATAAAAGCTGG
>VZQC01013765.1:177208-193956 GCA_009823505.1 Rhizomys pruinosus | reverse complement strand
AAGAAAGAAAACAAATGACCCACTCAATAGATAGAGCAAAGACCTGAACAGAGACTTCACAAGTGAGGAATTAGAGATGGCTGAGAAACACCTTAAGAAGTGTTCAACATCACTAATCATTAAGGAAATGCAAATCAAAACCATTTTAAGATATCATCTTACTCCAATAAGACTGGCTAGGATCAAGAAAACAAATGATACCAAGTGCTAGAGAGGCTGTGGGGAAAGGGGAACACTCATCCACAGCTGGTGGGAATGTAAACTCATACAGCCACTATGGAAAGCAGTGTGGAGAACCTTAAAAGACTTGGAATGAACTTGCCACCTGACCCAGCCATACCTCTCTTGGGCATGTACCCACAAGACTCATCTTACTGCAGAGATACAGGCACAGCCATGTTTATTGCAGCTCTCTTCACAATAGCAAGGAGCTGGAGCCAAACCAAATGCCCCTCAACTGACGAGTGGATACAGAAAATGTGGTACATCTACATAATGGAGTTCTATGCAAAGGTAAATAAAGATGACATCATGAGTTTTGCATGTAAATGGCTGGAGCTAGAAGATGTCATGCTGAGTAAAGTAACACAGTCCCAGAAAAACAAAGGATGAATGGTATCCCTCATCTGTGGATGCTAGCACCAATTTCCTAATTGAATGGCAAACTGAGTAACATCAATGTGATCTGAAAACAACTGTGCTCTTATATTGTGAATCCCTTAAAATATAGTAAATAAATTAGAAAATAAATAAAAATGAAAATAAAAAACTATTTACTTCATACATTTGGTATTATCAATTTTATTTGGTCTTATATAAATTATTAATGTATATTTACATAATGTTTGGAATCATTAAAGGCTAACTCTGGGATGGAATTGGCCCTTCTATCCTAGACTCAGGACCATTAATATAATCAAACATCTAACAAGTAAATTAATTTCAACAAAGGTCATTGTTTTTTAACTCTGCACTCAGGAGGCAGAGGCTGGCAAATCTCTGTGAGTTCAAGACCAGTTTGGTCTACAGAGATACCCTGTCTTGAAAAGATCAATCAATGAATCAATCAGTCAATTAATCAATCAATAAATAAATAAATAGAAAAAAGAAAAAAGAAAGGTAAATAATGACATTACAAATATATAGTATCAATTGAATATTTTGCTGAGTACATACTGCCACCTACTGCTTGCACTCTCTCAAAACCTGAGATGAAAAAATTAGGGGGTGACCTCCAATAGTTTCTTTTGTAGGCTAGGACTGTTAAATTACAATAGAGATTTAGTCTTTAAGGATATAAATTAATTTTAAAAAATAATTACTTCTAGTCTAGGATACAATCCATGTCTATATACAAATATGTTCTATATGTGGGACATTTGACCACTAGGTAAAAGATCTTCGGAGTAAACAGAATTTTTTCCCAAGCCTAGTTAAAACATCTCAAACATTTAAAGAAAACTGGTCATTTAAAACCAATTCCAAGCCAGGCTTGGTGGTACAAGATTTTTATCCCAGCACTGGGGAGGAAAAGGCAGGTGGATCTCTGTGAGTTTAAGGCCAGACTGGTCTACAGAGGGAGTTCCAGGCCAGCTAGGGCTACAGGGAGACCTTGTCCAAAATCGTGAAAAAAAAATTTCCAGCCAGGCATGGTGGCACACAACTTTAATCCCAGCACTTAGCAGAGGCAGGCAGATCTTTGTGACTTCAAAGCCAGTCTGGTCTACATAGTGAGTTCCAGGACAGTTGGGGCTACAGGGAGACCCTGTCTCAAAAAGAAAAAAAAAAACCTGTTCCAAAACTTGCTAAGAAATCTTAAAACTTAATACTTTAAAATGATGTGTTTAAAATAACTGTAGGCCAGGCGTAGTGGTGCACGCCTTTAATCTTAGCACTTGGGGGACAGAAGCAGGTGGATCTTTATGAGTTCAAGGCCAGCCTGGTCTACAGCATGAATTCCAGGACAGCTGAGGCTACAGGGAGACCCTGTCTCAAGAAGACCAAAAAAAAAAAAAAAAAAAAAGAGTTTAAATAAAATAACTGTTCCCAGCTGAGCATGGTGGCACACACCTTTAATCCTAGCACTCAGGAGTTAGAGGCAGATCTTTGTGAGTTCAAGGCCAGCCTGGTCTACAGAGTGAGTTCCAGAACAGCTGGGGCTACAGGGAGACCCTGTCTCAAAAAGAACAAAAAAAGAAAAAATAAAATAACTGTTCCCTCCTCATACATAAATGTACTTTAGTAGACATTTATTTAGAGACAATAAATCTATATAAGTAATAAAGGAATAAAAGGGTTTGTTATAATAAATAAAGGATAAAGCAATATAAATAAGCCTAGCTTCTCTAAGGTCACAGTTCAGACAAGTAGTTTAAAAGACAAAAAAGTATATCTGGTCAAGGTTCAGTTTTTGCCCAAAATTAATTTACACATTATATGGTATTTAAAGGATTAATAAAAATTAAAATGTCCGTATTAAATAAAATTGACTAAATATTTCCGTAATAAAAAACAGTAACTCAAGTGAATTAAAGATACAAAATGTTAATATTTGACCACCTTCTAACTTTTACTAGATTCTCAGTGACAGCTTTGAGATTAAATGTACATAAGTGTTCTCTATATTTTTCTGTATTGTATAAATATTATCTGTGACATTTCTTTTGCCTACAGTGATAATTTGGCTAAAGAAAAACTGGGTTTTACCTCATTAAAGCAACAATATACAGTCCAATAGAAAAGAGTTTAGATGGGCTTAATGAACCTTTACAACTTGGTTCCTGTCTATGGGTATGTAATATAACTCCTGCCCTTTAAAAAAAATTATAGATCAAAATATAAAAATCTAAAAAACAAGAGAGACTATTCTATTCATGGCACAAATACAAAAGTGGGAGGAGAATATGGCTCCCTCTAGGATGCAGTTTACACAGCACTCTCTACTCTGAAATTTTTGTCAATTTTTCAGTTTTAAAACATCAGAAATGACAACTCAAATCCATAAGTATTGGAGCCCTTTGAGAGGCCGTATTTAGTGCCATTAGTGCTATAGCAGGGTACAATGTTGGGGCAAAGACAAACCCCAATCCACTACTAACTAAGGGGAAAGGGTTTGCTTGTATATTCCCACAGACAAAGATACGACCAATCTGGTTGCCTGCAAGAAGTGTCTGTCCTTGGACTATAAAAGATGGACCTGGAGCCACCAGCAGAAAGATTAGCCCATCTAAACATCAAGAAAAGATGGCAGAAGCCCAAGAATAGGTCACTTCGCAGGGAACCAACACACAGGGTGACACATAGGGACTATCATGCTACTTGAGTCATGGGCACAGAAGTTCCCCAACTAAAGGTTCCTGCTGGCATCTCTCTGGGTTCAGAGTCAATTTTATGGCAACAACTCCTTATGGGACTTGCTTGGCTGCTTCCTTTAACTGACTATCAGGCATGAGATCTGTTGGAGAGATATTCTCTGTCCCCCCAAAATAAGAATAAAAAGTCAATTCAATTTTAAAGCGTACCAAAGCCAAAATTCTTTGCTGAAAAGCCTCTGGATGGCTTTAAAGCCTGAGGAACATTTCACAAGAGGTATACAAAGAATAAGAACTGTTCAGAGGGTAGGTAATGAACCCCCCAAATTAAACAGAGTACTGTTCTTTTCTGAGAAAAATCTTGCTGGGGGTGGGAGCAGTTTGCCTGGCTGGGGCCTTCCCCAGCAGCCAGATGGTGTCAGTAAACAGAAAGCACATGTTTTGATGATAGCCAGAAGTCAGGCCCAGGGACTGTCTGACAGAGCTAATCAGCAAATATGGCAGAGGCAAAAGGAGACATACCCCTCTTTGGCCCTGACAGCTTGGGCTAGGCCCAGTGAGTCTATCAAANAAAAAGCAGGTATTTTGATTAAAGCCAGAAGTCAGGCCCAGGACCTGCTTGACGCAGCTGATCAGCAAATACAACAGAGACAAAAGGAGACACATCCATCTTTGGCCCAGTGCAGGGCTAGGCAGCTTGAGTCAGGCCCATTGAGTCTATCAAAACCAGAGAAATACAGCGAGGCCAAAGGTTAAAACCCCTGTACATTGGATAAGTTTAAGAAAATGACTACAGGTAGTAAAAAATTAACTAAATTTATTGTTGTACCCAAAATGGATCTTTGGAGACAACAATTGGCCCAAATAGATAAAATCTTCCCATGCTATGTTGGACTTGGTTTATGTTTAACCTAATACCTAATGCTAATATCTAAGTATTTTACAGATGTGAAACCAGTTGGAGACATATCCCACACACCTAAAGGAACAAAGATAAAAAGTAAATTCAGTAAAGAGGGGTACCAGGGCTGGGTATAATTATAAAATCTTTAAAAGCTTAATGGTTAAATAAAACAGATTAGTAAAAGAGGACTTTGGTACCAGCAGGGGAGTTTATTTGTATAAACATCCAGAAACTGTAGTGACATGGACATTTATGACTGTCCCTTTATATTAACGCCCTATGTCTAAATTTTGCTTTATAGTCAAAAGAGACATGAATAAAAGCTTTGGTGCCAGTTATGGGTTACTTTTAACAAAGAGCTGTTAGGAGGCTCTAAAAGTCCCCCAAAGAAAGTCTATTTGCCTGTGATGCTAAAGTATGTGCAAAAAAAGACAGTAAGATCCTACTGCAGAAGATGACATGGTGTTAGCATGAAAAGGAAAAATTATGTTGAGACCTTGCACTGCAAATGGAAAGGTGATCTTCATGGTGCCAGAGAACATTATGCAGATTACTGGAAGGGCATGGTCTCCTATGTAAAACAAGACTCATCACCTACACCTCACTTGCCTGGAGATAGTACAGTTAGTGGCAGCCAAATATTAGTACACTCCAAAAAATCTAATTGGCTATATAGTCCATTCCTGGGGGGGGGTGAGGGGTGAGGAGCACATGGCTAATACCATAAGCTTGCACCCTCTAGTGGCTAAAGACGTTATAGGCCACAATAGGAAGCTTTACCATCCCTTGACACAAAAGGCCACAGTTCTTAGACTAAAATACCATCTAAACATTTATGTCTGTGCCCATAACATGACTTGTCATGATAGTTTGTTTAAGTTCTGTACTTCTTGCTGTTTGTGTTTTATTAGTGGAATTAAGAAAGGGAACCCTGGATGAGCCTCCAGCCCATTGGAAGCAAAGCATGGACATACTCGAGAGTCTGATGTGTTACTTCAAAGAAAAATGAACTGTTTCACTTCTCACCCTCTCTTGCCCCTTCTCCATGCCCAGGAACCTCACAGAACAAGGGGAATGCCAGGTCTGCAGAAGTGGGTGGTAATTGTGAGATCACAATAAATACAGACTGGACTTTCATTTGGTCAGCATAATTGTATGTGCAGGCTTTTCCAGCCAGACTTGAGACTTTGAGGCACAACAAAATTCCCTATCTGTACAAAATTACACACAAATGTTTGCTAATTGGGTTTGTGTAAATGTTGCTTGAATTTACTGTTTGGTTTTCTCTGTATTTGTTATTTGGGCATTGATTAGTCTTAGTATTTTTACAGAACAGTCATGGCCATTTGGGCAAGACAAAGGTAATTAATCACCACTTCTATAATGATCTCTGAGCTTGTGGAAACTAATACAAAAAAGGGGGAGATGTGGGTGTGTCTGATCTGTGCTTAGGTGTGTGCCTGAGCTAACATTTCCAGCCACGCTATGCCAGAGACACAGGTGAGGGTCACTGGACCTGTCTGTCTATGCCCACAAATTGGGATGGCATGATGATACAAAGGTCTGGGATTGGCCCCTGGGAGGTGATGTCATGCTACCTATATAATGATCTGTTACACTTGAATAAGCAGCCATTTTGGACTTTGAATTTCTCTCTGCCATGTGTCTCTGGGCCGTGCTTCCCCATGCATGCTTTTTCCATGGCCTGTCCCACCGTGGAACTGACCACTTACTGCAAAAATCACTTTCTGTTAGCAGACCCACTCTCAGAACACCACTGTCAGACTCATCTCTGCAGAGCTTTGCAAATGCATACCTGTATGGAGCTGATTCATTAGCTTTTCTACTATTCTTTATCTAAACTACTACATTGTTTTATTTTATTTTACTTTTATTTTTGAGACAGGGTCTCCCTACAGCCCCAGATGGCCTGGAACTCACACTGTAGACCAGGCTGGCCTTGAATTCAGAGATCCACCTGCCTCTGCCTCCCAAGTATTGGGATTAAAGGTGTGTGCCACCATGCCCGGCTTAAAGCCAGTTCTTAGTCGCCATGTGGGTGCTGCAAATTGAACTGGGGTCCTCTACAAGAGCTGTCAATGCTGTTAACCACTGAGCCATCTCTCCAGCCCCATTGTGTTATTTTAAAAGACTCAAATTCTATAATATTTTATAAATATTTGCAATTTTTAAAACTCCCCCCACAAAGTTAAGAATAGGTATTAGAAATACAAGTAAAAATCAGACAAGTAAATAAGTAGAATTAATTTTTTTTGGTCTTTTTGATAGGGTCTCCCTTTAGTCCCAGCTGGCCTGGAGCTCACTATGTAGACCAGGTGGGCCTTGAACTTACAGAGATCTGCCTGCCTCTGCTTCCCAAGTGCTGGGATTAAAGGCATGCGCTACCACACACAGCTTAATAAGTCAAATTATTATAATGGAAGAGTATAGTGTAAATATTTTTTTGGTCTTTTTCGAGACACGGTCTACCTGTAGCCCCAGCTATCCTGGAACTTGCTCTGTAGACCAGGCTGGCCTTGAACTCACAAAGATCCTGCCTCTGCCTTCCAAGTGCTAGGATTAAAGGCGTGTGCCACCACACCTGGCAGTATAAATATTTTTTGGTCTTTTTCGAGACAGGGTCTCCCTGTAGCAGCTGGTCTGGAACTCAACATGTAGAACAGGCTAGCCTTGGACTCACAAAGATCTGCCTGCCTCTGCCTCCCAAGTGCTGGGACTAAAAGCATGCACCACCATGCCCAGATGGTATAAATTCTTCTCCCTTTTTTTGGTGTTTTTGAGACAGGGTCTCCTTATAACCACAGCTGGCCTGGAACTCACTCTGTAGACCAGGCTGACCTTGAACTCACAGAGATCCACCTGCCCTGGCCTCCCAAGTGCTGGGATTAATAAATACTTAAAATATAATGTTTAGCCCCACAAATCCAAACTGGGGAAATGAAGTAATTGCAAAGTACACATCAGAAAAAAATCGAACTCTATCTACAAAACAATTAAACTTGATCCATACCTCACACCTCAGATAAAAATTAACGACAAGTAGACCACAGGCCTAAATGTAAAATTTTAACTAAAAGTTCTAGAAGAAAACTTCAAAAGGGGGAAATCTTTATGACCTAGATTTAGACAAAGAGTTGTTAATACATACCACTGAACTCATAGTCCACCAAGGAAAAAGTTAATAAACTGGGCTTTATCAACCTTTAACATTTGCTCTGTGGATAACATTGTTAAGAAAACATAAAGACACAGCACAGAATGGAGGAATATAGGTATGACAAAGGACTTGTACCCAGAACATATAACAACTCCTCGAAACTCAACAATAACAAATCAATTTAAACGTGAGCAAGAAATTTAGATATTTCATCAATGAAGAAATGCAGGTGGTAAATAAGCACATTAAAAAATGCCCAATATATTAAGAAAGAAACCTCTCTTAACTGTAAAGTTAAGTTCACCTATAATCCATCAATCCCAATCCTAGGTATTCATTAAAAAGAAACAAAAACTTATGGTCAAACAAAAACCTGTATGTAATTTTATTCATAATAAGCAAAAAAAAAAGTCCTTCAACTTGTGAATGGATAAATTGTGATACACAAGGAACAGCACTAAAAAGGAATAAACTACTAACTTGCAACAATATGAGTGAATTTTACTTACAGTCTAAAAAATAAAGAAAACTATATAGAGACAATAATAGTGGCTATCAGGATTTTCTGATGGAAAGAGAGATTATACTAGGAAAACAATAGGTAATTTGAGGGTGATGAGACTTTTGTATTTCTTGATTCAGGTAGTGATTGCATGATTCTATGCATTTATTAAACCTGACATGTATATCACAAAACTGAAATTTAACTGCATGTAATTTTAAAAATTAGAATAAAAAGCTTCCAGCATCTTCTCTAAATCTCTGACCTGTTCTTTCTTGATGATCAGCAACTGACTGAAGACTGAATAAAATGGATTCCGCAACACTAGATTTCCCCATTTATATCTCTGATTCATACATTAAAAAGTTAAGCCAAATTAACAAGATATAAAATCTAAATAGCAAATCAACTATTAATAGATATGAATGAAAATGGAATCATACATGTACCTATTATTACTTTACATGGATTTAAATTGTTTGGGTCCATCTCTCTCCAGATTCAGTTCTCTCTTACTGTAATCTCAAGTACATATTTTATTCCTTTACAAAATATGGAATCTGTATAAGCTTATAGCTTTCCATGAGAACTCCCTTCACATGAAACAAATTCTACAAAAGGAAATATTATATTAATGTTATTATAAAATTTATGGAAATACTGCTGTTGTTTTGGGAGTAAAAATATTTCCAAAATATCTATCTAACTTATGTGTATTGCTAAAAACCCCCAAATTATTTTGTTCAACCTTCTCTAATTGGCCCGCGTGAAACAACTAAGTCACAAGCAATTCTGGCTACTGCAATTCCCAATCTACCATTGTTTCTTCCAAAAATTAAGTAAGCCAGAATCATGAAACAAAATATTTTGATTAAGATGCTGTGGCTTTCAATTAAATTCAGATCACTTTGGTGGCTTGTGAGCTTCAGTCTTGTAGGAAAGGAAACTCTGTAGATAATATCAAGAAAACCAAAGGTTTGTCTCATGAAATGAAGTTAAACCCACTTATGGTAAAAGTTTGGATAATTCAAGTGAGGTTACCAGATCTTTTATAAACCTTCAGATTGTTATGGTTTCTAGGGAACATTTTAAATATACCAATGGATTGAATAAAGTCAGTCAACTAAATCTCATTAGAAACACAGAAACTCCTGAGGCAAAGTCTTTCTCAAGAAGCCCATACCAGTACATAGTGTTATTCTGTTTTTTTTTTTTTTTCATTCCTTGCATTTACAATTGATAGGAATATCACCAGTAAAAAATAAAATCAAACCAAATAAAAAGTTAATCCTATCACTTGAGAGGTAGAGGTAGATGGACTGACAATTCAGACCTATTAGGGCTACAGAGTTAGGCCCAGGCAAATCTTGGCTACATAAAGAGACTTGCTCTTTATAAAAGCAACAAAAAGGGCTGGAGAGATGGCTAAGTGGTGAAGAGCACCGACTGCTCTTGGGTTTGATTCCCAGCACCCACATGGCAGCTAAGAACTGTCTTTAAGCCAGGCACAGTGGTGAATGCCTTTAATCCTAGCACTCGAGAGGCAGAGGGCATATCTCTGTGAGTTCAAGGCCAGCCTGTTCTACAGAGTGAGTTCCAGGCCAGCTGGGGCTATCTCAAAAAGACAATAAACAAACAAACAAACAAATAAATAAATAATAAGTTATTTATTTAAAAATAAATATATAAATATATTATTTATTTATTTAAAAATAAATAGATAAGGGCTGGAGAGATGGCCTAGCGGTTAAGAGCGCCGACCGCTCTTACAGAGGACCCAGGTTCGATCCCCAGCACCCACATGGCGGCCGAGAACCGTCTGAAACTCCAATTCCAGGAGAACTCCAGTTCCAGGGGAATCTAACACCCTCTTCTGACCTCTGCGGCACTGCACGACACGGGTGCATAAACTTGCATGCAGACAGTACATTCATACACATACAGAAATAAATAAAATTTAAAAAAATAGATAAATAAATAGTTTAAAAATAAATTAAATTATTTATTTATTTAATAAATTATTTGTTTATTTATTTATTCATTTATTTAAAAAATAAATAAATAAAAGCAACCAAAACTGATTTACAGAGCTCAGGTAGACTGAATTGAAAAATGTGAAGTATCTTTGTCTAAGGATAACTGATACTCCAATTATAATAAACGTTGGGTTTGGAAAGAAAATAATAATACAAAAGAAGCATCTGACAGATGATCATGTGGGAAAAAGGAAGAGAAAACATTAGAGAAACTGCATTTCTTTTTTAAAATATTTTATTTATTTATTTATTTATTTATTTATTTATTTATGTGTATGAATGTACTGTCTGTATGTAGGTTTGTGCACTCATGTCGTGCAATGCCGTGGAGGTCAGAAGAGGGTCTCGGATTCCCCTGGAACTGGAGTTCTCCTGGAATTGGAGCTACACACAGTTCTCAGCCGCCATATGGGTGCTGGGGATCGAACCTGAGTCCTCTGCAAGAGCAGTTGGCTCTCTTAACCACTAGGCCATTTCTCCAGCCCCGAAACTGCTTTTCTAGGAGAATCTTTCATTGCCATCATGAATTTTGCAGAGGGCCCAAAATAATGACTTTGAGATGTTTTATATTTTATATATAAAGACTTCTAAACAGTCTTTCAGGATTACATATTTCAGTTTTTCATTGTCCCTTAAATCCTCTTTCTTTCTCCCTTCAGGCATAAGACAAATTGAAGCACATCTTATAAGGTAATGTTTTAAAGTACATGTTTCTGTTGTTTCTTATATTTTTATCCTTCTATTTAAACTCATAGCAAATGCTGTACCATCTTGGAACAGGAGAGCTTTTCCACAGGCCAGTGTGTGGATCAAACTGTGCATCCTGAAGATGGAAACATAGCTGCCCATTGGACAGAATGCAGTTTTCTGAACTCAGAGGCATCATACACTCTTCCAACAGTCAGGTGGGTAGAAGCTCAGGGTCAAAGATTAGGCTGACTAAAGAAAATGTCTATTCCCTGCACAACCAAATTGGAAAACAGGACTGCCAAGTACACTAATTGAAGAGAAGTACTATTCAAATGGTCCTGAACAATTGCTGAGTCATTCTTCCGGAGAAGAGGGCCTCTTGTCAAATGCCCCTATGGACCAGTATCTGCCATGTAAGTTCACAAAATTCAACTCACCTAAGCCTAATAGAAACAGTAAAAAGGTAATTATAATTTAACCTTCCCTACACATAGAAAATGAGACTTAAGAGGGATCAAATTATATACACCAGGGTACTGAGTAACTCACCAAGCTAAACTGAGAACCTCTGTCTCAACACCAAACCTAATCTATTCTTGCCAACACACCAGTTTTTTTTTTTCAAACTATGTTCCACAGATTTAAAAAATAAAGATTCAAAGACTCCAAATGCTTGTTCACTTGGATTTTTGCTCCTAATAACTAGAAATTTTACAGTTAATTTATTCATTTTATGTATATGGGTGAGCGGCCACATGCCATACATGGAGGTCAGAAGACAACTTGAGTGAGACAGATATCTCCTTCCATCGTGTGGATCCCAGGGATTGAACTCAGGTCATCAGGCTTGGCAACAAATATCTTTACCTGATTAACCATCTCATCATCCCCCCAATTTCAAAACTAATAAAGACCAATATGCACACAAGTTCTGCAACTTTCGCAGCCAACAATAACCTGCCTTTAGTTGTCAGGTTCATTAGATTTCATGGAGATCTCAGAACAAAGCTTCTCATGCCAGCTCTATAAACATAGCGTGACTAGAAAGACTGTAGGTCTATTTTGTTTGGGGGAGGAGGTTAATTCAAACGTGTGAAAATTTATTCATGTAATTTGGTACAAATAGGAACAGAACTAAAGCCAACGTGTGCTGCACTCAAATGCCAAGCAACACTGAAACACTTCAGTTTGGAACAAGCTGCCATCTTGGCAAAGGAAAGCAATAGTAAGTACACGAGTGCCTCCTTACATTTAGAAAGTCTTCTATTATTGACAGCATAGTGATTCTAGAATCAGTGTAATTAAATGTTAAGTGTGCAAGGCAAGCTGTTATGATGCGCCTCTGTTTCTCCTATTTTCTATAAATCACTATTAAAACGAAAGGCTTAATTAGATTTCATTTTTTGGTACAACATCTTTGGTAATGGTGTGAATTCCTGAATGGTATCAAAAGGCACACAAGATTTGTTTTTTCCATTTATAGCAATGATTTTTAACAATCAATATAACAATTGATTTTTAGGTTCAGGTAATATCAGTCTAATCTCTCAATAATTTCCCAAACTTTCACCATAACAATTTTAGGAGCTATTGATGGCTGTTTCCTCCATTCATTGGTTCAGCAAGAAGTTGTTTAAATAATAATTATATAATCCTATTGTTTCCCCTGAACTACTGTATTTTTAATTATATGTCTGTGTTATAGGTATGTGCATTTGTGTGGGGGTATGTGCTCGTGAGTGCAGGTACCTGGAGAAGCCAGGGAGAGCATATGATTCTCTAGAGCTGGAGTTACATACAGATGGTTGTGAGCCACTTGATGTTGGTGCTAAGAACTGACCTGGGGTCCCCTGCAAGAGCAATATGTATGCACTCTTAATTGCCGAGCCATCTTTCCAGTACCTCTCCTGAATTTTTAAGCTGTAGATCTCCTATAAATGAGAACTTTGTCTCATCAACTGTTAAGTTAACCTGAAATGAATCAAATCCAGATTATGGGAAGTTATGTATGAATAATAATCCCATTTCTTCTACCAATAAATGTAGTTTTAACAACAAAAAGGAAGGACTGTTGTAGATTAAAGCAAACTTATCAAACAAGTGCACAGGTGATTCTTGATTTTAGTCTGAATCAAAATGCACCTGCTTCTGGTTGAGAATTTTAAGAGCATATTGAGGGGCTGGAGATGTAGCTTAATAGTAGAGTATACGCTTAGCATGCATTGGGCCCTGGGTTCTATCCTCAGCAGTGAAATAAATAAATAAATAAATAAATAAATAAATAAATAAATAAATAAATAAATAAAATTTGCTATAATCAGGAAAACTGAAGATTAACCACATATCAGATGTGATATATGGAATTAAGTTCACATATTGGGGGCTGGGCATAGTGGCATAAGCCTTTAATCCCAGCACTCAGGTGGCAGAGGCAGGTGGATCTTTGGGAGTTCAAGGCCAGTCTGTTCTACATAGTGAGTTCCGGGCCAGCTGGGACTAAAGGGAGACCCTGTCTCAAAAAGACAAAAAAAATATTACATATTGGGCCAGGCACGTGGTGGCAGCTGCCTTTAATACCAGCACTCAGGAGGCAGAGGCAGGAAGATCTCTAGGTTTATGGCCAGCCTGATTTACAGAGTGAGTTCCAGGCCAGCTGGGGCTGTAGGGAGACCCTGACTCAAAAAGACCAAAAAAAAAAAATAAAATAAAATAACGTATTAGAAGCCAGGCATGGTGGGGCATGCCTTTAATCTCAGCATTTGGGAGGCAGAGGCAGGTGGATCTCTGTAAGTTCAAGGCCATCCTGGTCTACATAGTGAGTTCCAGGCCAGCTGGGGCTACAGGGATTCCCTGTCTCAAAAAGACCCAAAAAATTGTGTAGTCCATACACATAGGACAAACGTTTATTGGATTACTACCATCGCTATGTGGCAATAGCACATCTTACCCCATAACACCAGAAGATGGCTCAATACTATGCTACCACCTCATCATCCAACCCAGAAAGAAAGCTGTCTCAGCAACTGAGACTTTCTTTCTCAGTAAATGAGAATTCTTTCAATAATCAAAGATTTATATTGAGAACTACCATTCTGTACACTACAGGTCAGAAATCTAAAGCCTTCAGGCCAGCTAGCCACATAGCCACACCCATTCATCATCTAAAGCTTCTTTACCAGACGCAGTGGCAAAGCTGAATAGTTACAACAGATAACAGATGGCCTACAAAGCCTCAAATGTGTCCCATCTGGCCCTTTACAGAAAGCACACTGATCACCTCTTGCTTAACTCAAAAGAGAAACTCCGGGATTTTGATTTCGATAGGGAAATACAATCCAATGGCTTTGTACTTCTACAATTTGAATATCAATATATCACTAATATTTTCTGCTTTGACAAAGAGCATCATTAAGCTAGAAATCAATGTTCAATAGGATCATTATTATTCTTCTGTGAAAGAAGAAAAAACACAGCAAGATGAACACATAAAATGATTTGGGAAATATTATGTGAATTCTTACAACCCTCTTTCATTGATGAATCTTTTGTGGTCGGTAATCTCCTCACAGCCTCCTAATTTTACCAACATGATACACTTCGGGGCACATCCACTTCTTCATGGAAGAGATGCTCATTATTTCAACAGAAGATGTACTTAGAACAAATTGTGCTTTACCTTTTGAAAGGAAGGAGGACAGATTCAGATTGAACTTGGCAATGGAGATGTAGGTGTGTACTCAAAATGTTCGTGAAAGGAGAACTAGGAATCACAGTATGTGTTCTCCCCTCTGTCAGGGGAATGAGGAGGTGAGGGGGAAAAGCAGAGTTCCGAAATTCTTCTGTAACCACAGGAGACTCACAGTCCTCTCTCCCACTGGAATTTACATACTCTGAGTAGGCATCTGTGAGTGCGATTGCAGAACACTTAAAACCCACTCACAGGATTCCTGAAAAGCTGACAAAATTTCTCTGCTAATGATTTACATTCTGCAAACCTTGGAGAGCATATATTATATATCCTAATGTTCAGCTGAATTTTTATCTTATCATTCCATTAAGGCAGTATGTATTTCTTTCCCTAGGAAGACGCCCAAGCTGGAGATGTAGCTCTATCATTTTCCTAGCATGTATGAGGCTCTGGGGTCAATCCATAGCACTGTATAAAGTGCATATCGTGGTACGTGCCTGTACTCCTAGACCTCAGGAGGATCCGGAGTTCAAGGTCATCCTCAGGTATATAGCAATTTTGAGGCCAGCCTGGAATAAACGAGACCCTGGACACCCTCCCCCCCTCAAAGGAGTTATCCTACTAAATAGCCAATCTTAGTGTGAACAAAGAGCTTTGACTATACCTTCAAGATATGTTCACTAGATGCCTTGTCGTCAGGGGACACATACAAACGGATGAACACAGAATTGCTGTATTGTCCACGGAATGTTGCAAGTGTTTGCAATAAACTGAATTTTCTCTCTGACCAAACCCCTTCAGGACCAATATTAGCTTCAAGCACAGGCCAGCGGAAAGGTGAATGCCGCAGGATGTGGAGCAGTGGCTTGGCATCTGCTTTTTCAATCGCTTCTAAAAGGGAACAGATAGAAAGGTCAAGTCAGTACTGCAAAGTGAGGTTAGGTGTGGGGATAGATACTGGATAACCAAGCTAGAATTCAAGTTTATCTTCTCAGGAGAAGCCAACTTTGTAAGGGAGAGGGTGAAAAAGGCTGAGTGGACTGAGCACAACTACAGAGGCCAAACTACCTATCACACACTTCAATGGCTGAGAAAGCTGCTAGATGTTCTCTATAATAATGATGGGCTCACTATATAAACCCCAGCCAATGAATGAAGTTAAGCTGATGGTATTTAGTGGCAGTAAGGAATAACCCTAGCTAAACAACATGACTCAGTTAAGCCAAGGACTCCCCAGTTGAATAAGTGTTTCTAGCATACAAAATGATAATCCTAAACCAGTTAACACACTTTGTAGAAGCACTGGCTTCAATCTTCAATGACCTTAGGAAAGCAGAGACAAGATATGAAGAGACCACCCTGAGGCCTTTGTCTCTCAACAAGCATGGCAGTTATACTGACAAAGCAGCCTTACATTCCTGGGAATTGAAATATCTCTAGGTTCCCAGTAGCTTCTGTGGAACATAATTCTCCAAAGTATACTAGCCCCAAGTCTCCTTCTGAGACCAGAGCTGGCCTGGATACAGATCCAGGTTTTTGTACCAGACACAGTGGGGTTTGCTCTGTTGTGCCATCCAGATTTTTATACAGTAGCAGATATCCAAATAACTCAAGTCACAGAAATAAGATTATTTTCTCAGGGCTCAAGAGATGGCTCAGTAGTTACGAGCATATGCTGCTCTTGCAGAAGACCTGAGTCAAATTCCCAGCACCCATATTGGATGGCTCACAACTGCCTGTAAAAACCCAGCTTCAAGGGATCCAACAACCTCTGACTTCCAAAGGCATCTGCACTCATGTGCATAAACACACAAACACACACACACACTCACACACTCACAATTTAAAAATGTAACAAAATAAAAAAAAAATTGTCAGTTTTGAAGCGGGGGTCTCCCTATAGCCCCAGCTGGCCTGGAACTTAGTGTGTAGACCAACCTGGCCTTGAACTCACAGAGATCCACCTGCCTCTGCCTTTTTGAGTGTTGGGAATCAAAGGTGTGCACACCACACCTGGCTTAAAGAAATGTTTCAAAGGTGATGATATTCTCTACCAGACCGGCCACAGAAGATTAACTAAGAAAGACTCATCAGAATCCAGTTTTTATTTCTTTTTAGGGGGGTCCTTTTTTCTTTAGATAACACTTTGAAACATTAATAGAGTTTTAGCTTTCTGTCCCTTAACAATACCTTTAAACATTGATAGAATTCTAAAGAATAAGGATCATAAATATTTTATTACTTACTCTCATTCATGCAGGATGAATAAAGGATTTTGGCTTTCTGTATGGCTTCAGTGTCCCGCCTTCTACTGATTGATTTCTCCAAAAGTGCTAGAAAGGGGAAGAAAGGATTCATTAGTATTCACCCCAGGGCTGGAGAGATGGTTCAGCAGTTAAGAGCACCAAAAAAAAAAAAAAAATAGGTGGACACCTGCTT
>VZQC01013765.1:154067-170892 GCA_009823505.1 Rhizomys pruinosus | reverse complement strand
AGTGCAGGGACTCTGGTGGGGTGGGGGACATGGAAAGGGCTAGATTCGATTGAGAAATGATGTATGACTTATGGAAAAAGTTTAATAACAATAAAAAAGAGACCAGGGGGCTGGAGAGATGACCTAGCAGTTAAAAGCACCAACTGCTCTTGCAGAGGACCCCAGTTCGATCCCTAGCACCCACATGGCAGCTGAGAACCATATTTAACTCCAGTTCCAGGGGAATCTGACACCCTCTTCTGACCTCAGCGGCATTGCATGACACGGGTGTACTGACCTACATGCAGACAGTACATTCATACACATACAAAAATAAATAAATAAATAAATAAATAAATAAATAAATAAATAAACCAAGAGATGCTAGAGGCATTTTCCTCAATTTGCTTAAGTTGTACTTGAAAACTTTCACTAAAGTAAATTCTGAATTTCCTTCAGATTATGCCAACACTTCTCTTTGGAAATCAAAGAATGTGCCTTCTACTTCTAATGAGAGAAAAAGACCATACAAACTGCAAACTTCAGAACACCAAATCTTTACTTGAAGCTGCCACACCTACAGAATGAACAGAATGTTCTCTAGACCTATATTTTTTTTAAACGTATCATACCATGGCCTGGTTTCTACTTGGGTGACACTTAAAAACCACCTTTGGATGGTTCATGGTTGAATATCGCCTCTAATCTTGCTATTTTTAGTCCTTGTTGATTTTCTAGGCTGCAGACTTTGGTTTCCAGGCTCTGTAGCTTATTTATACTGAACTGAATTTTTTTTTTCATTTTTCTAACTCACACGGCATGGGTATTAAAGCCTTATGCAGTTAAACCTGGAGACTCTAAATCACCTTGCAAAGCCTGTTATTCCCATTAAAAAATAAAATTCAAGTTAACCAAGTCACAGTCCGTGGATCCTATAACCCTCAAGTTTTACACGAATTGCATGACACACAGCTTTACAGTTTCTCAGCCCTACAGCCAGTCAAGCATGGGATTAACTGAGTCTGTTTGACATACTTAAAAGACAATAAGAACTGATATTTCTTCTCATTCTTCCAGAAAACTCCCACCTACATATAGGGAGAGAAACTGTCAGAATCATTTTCTCTGTTCATTTTTTATGATCATCTTATAAATGATAATTGTTGGTTAGCATCAGCTTAAGGGAAAGGGGCAAGGATGATTTTAGGAGGATTAAAAAACTCTAACTCATTAATCTAAATCATGGGTTACTAAATAACACAAAAATACCCACTTTTAACACAAAGGACCTTTTTGTTCAGAATAAAATCAATTTTTTTAAAAAACTGCCAGATGCCACAAAAGTCTAATGGAAAGCAATTCTTTTATTATGTTCACTTATAAGTGAATCAATTTATAAGGATTATACTTATCAAGGTCACACTTTAAATAATTTAAATTTTTGCATTGCTCTTTGATAGCATGGCACTACATGAACCTGCCAATATGATATTTAAGCTCAGGAAAATAGCATTACTCTTTAGATAATTCAATGTATAGCCTTCTCTGAACTTGAAATCATTAAAATACATTTTCAGTTTCAACCACAGTAAAAATTCTTGATATCTGTTTTGTTTTGTTTTGTTTTCATTTTTGTTTTTCTACTGCTTATTTCAACCTTCTTAGGTGAAGGCCATGCATGCAGGGTCCTATTCTCTCTGCAGTGGGCCTCCTGAGCAGTCCTGAGATATTCAAGGACCCAATAATAATACTGTTCATTATTAAGGATCTGTTCTGTGTCTGGTATATTGTTCTTGACCACAGTTAACCTCTCAAGCATCCCTAAGAGTCATGTATCATTAACTCCATTCTGCAGGTTGAAAAAAAAAACACTAAGAATTTGTCCAAGGAGACTCAGCTAATAAAAGTTAGATATTGGGTCTGGATCCAACTCTATGACTCCTGCTTATTTGAACACTAGATACTCAGCAAAATTCCATAAGTTGTTTTCCCTGAGATATAACTAGGTACCCAGTGACTAGAGGCACTAGTGCCCTTGTGGAATTTCCCAACAGATTTCTCAGCCATAACTGGAGGAAAGGCCCTTCCTGACTATACATAGCCTTCCTGTTTTACGGTAGTGGGATGACTTTGCATTCAGCCTGTGCTGGTTTGAAACAATGTCCCCCATATGCTTCAAGTATTCAGACATTTTGTCCCCAGTAGGTGGCACTGTTTTGGGAGGTCTTAGAAAGTGTGGCCATGTTGGAGGAAGTATGTCACTGGGGGGTGTGCTTAGAGAGTTCAATAAGCCTTGCCAGTCTCCAGTTGTGCTCTCTCTGTTTCCTGTATTCACTGGAAGATGTGAACCTCAGCTTTCTGCTCCAGCTCCTGCCACCATGCCTCCCACCAGGAAGGACTCTAATTCCCTAGAATCATCAATCGTAAGCTCAAATAAACTCTTCCATTCCCTTGGTTGTGATGGTTTTATCACAGCAGCAGAAAAGTGACTAATACACAACTCTTGTCCTGTCATTCTATCCTGTGACCAGGAACACAGGTTCCTAAGCCATCTAGTCAAAGGTGGGAGAGTTGGTGAGGCTGGAGCAGAACAAAGTTAGCACATGTCCAAGGCTTCTCTTCACTTCATGCTCTAGTCTAAGCCAATGCTATCTAAACTTGAGTGGGCATCAGAATCATCAAGAAAACTTAATGCATAGATGGTTGGGTCCTTGCAGAGTACCTGATTCAGTATACCTATGGTACAGTTTGTGATTTTACACTTCTTTTTTTTTTTATTTTTTTTATTAATTTTATTTATTTCTGTATGTGTATGAATGTACTGTCTGCATGCAAGTTTGTGCACCCGTGTCGTGCAACGCCGCGGAGGTCAGAAGAGGGTCTCGGATTCCCCTGGAGCTGGAGTTCTCCTGGAATTGGAGCTTCAGACGGTTCTTGGCCGCCATGTGGGTGCTGGGGATCGAACCCGGGTCCTCTGTAAGAGCAGTCGGTGCTCTTAACCGCTAGGCCATCTCTCCAGCCCGTGATTTTACACTTCTAACAAACTCCAAGTTAATGCTGGT
Organism: Rhizomys pruinosus; assembly: GCA_009823505.1. Classification (NCBI taxonomy): domain Eukaryota; kingdom Metazoa; phylum Chordata; class Mammalia; order Rodentia; family Spalacidae; genus Rhizomys; species Rhizomys pruinosus. The sequence goes on along the minus strand of VZQC01013765.1, from coordinate 167,851 downwards.
GTTGCAGGTCCAAGGAACACACTTCGAAAACCACTACTTTAAACCAGCAGCATTTACCAGTCTTTCTTGACATCTATAATCCTGTCCCACCCAAAACCAAATAACTCACTCTACAACTTCATATTTTTTGTTGTTTTGTGTGTGTGCATGCCTGTGTCTGTGTCCAAATGCACCTACGTGCACATACATGTGGAACCCAGAAGATAATCTCCAATGTCATTCCTTAGACACCATCCACCTTGTATTTATGTGTGTGTGTGTGTGTGTGTGTGTGTGTGTGTGTGTGTGTGCACGCATGAGGGGGGGGAGAATATGTCAAAGGACAACCTTGGATATTGGTCCTACTTCCACCTTGTTGTTCGACTTTGCATACACCAGACTACAGGCCCACGAGCTTCTGGGGGACTTTCCTGTCTCTGCCTCCCATCTTCCCATGAGTGTACTGGGATTATAAGTTGTCCCCTATGGCTCTGGACCACTTTCACTTGGATTCCGGAGTTCTGAATTCAGCTCCTTACAACTGCATGGCAAATGCTTTCCCTAGACCCTCTTCTTTATTTCTTTATTTTTTTTTTTTGACAGGGTCTCTCACTGGCCTGGAACTTGCCAAGTAGGCTAGCCTGGCCTACCTGTCTCTGCCTCTCTAGCACGGGCATGAAAAATCTGCACCACCACATCCAGCTTTCTTTCATAAATTCTGAGGATAGGCAAAGCAAGTACTTTACCAACTAAGCTATCTCACCAGATGTTTTTGGGTTTGGTTTTGGTTTTATTTGCTTTTGGGTGGTGGGGTTGTTTGTTTCTGAGACAGGCTCTGTAGTGCAGGACTTTGAACTTCTGATCCTCTTGCCTCCGCAGCCTGAGCGTGGAGATTATAGGCATACACCACCATGCCAGGTTTTATGCAACACTGAGGATCAAGCCCAGAGCTTTTTGCCTGCTAGACAAGAGCTCTACCAATTAAACTATACACATAGCCCTCCAATTCCATGTTAATTTAGTGCCCATGTTCTCTAAGGATAACACTAAATAGTTTGTTTTGGAAACTTTCTCCTCGTATTTGGATCTTATTAGTTCCTCATATTTGCCTATCTCAGTTTTAGGAAGGTCCTTTCCTGGGGGAAAGGAGAGATGGCTCAGCAGTTAAGAGCACTAGCTGTTCTTGCAGAAGACCCAGTTCGAATCCCAGCACCCACATGGCGGCTAACAATGGTCTATAACTCCAGTTCCAGGAGCACCAACGCCCTATCGTGTCCTCTGAGGGCACTGCATGACACGGGTGCACTTACATACACGCAGACATAACACTTGTACACATAAAAATCAAAATAAATAATGTTTTAAAAGAAAGGTCCTTTCTTAAAACTGAAGTGCAATAGGGGTTTGAGGCGAGGATTGATTTACTGGTTTGGGGGGATAGGGGCAATCTATGCTGTACCAGGAAGACTTCTGACCTAGAAAAAAAAATGACGGGACATGTATTTTCAATTGCAGTTGAGGCTACACGTTAAAGGGAAAAAGAGTAGGGTAAACAGTGCATCCTTGAAATGCAAAAACAGTCTGAGCTCTAGACTTTCTGATTCCTCACTCATCTATGAAAGCAGTATCTAAACAATGTAAACATAGGTTTGAAAAGCCACTTCCCAACTAACCCCTGCCGGAGGAGGTGAGAGATGAATGAGTTCTATTCCTGGCTCTTCAAACCACAACGTGTGGTTCTGGTTCGAGGAGACTGTCTCTCTAGAATTGAGTTGCTGACCACAGAAGATTAGAGACAAGGCTCCTTTGGCTTTTCTAACTCTTCTCCCCATAAAGAGAAGAAGCAATAGTCCTTTTAGCATAAGCAGTGAACCCCAACAGGCCTGGGAGGACAAGTGCTAACTAGTATTTGCACTGATGCTATGGTGGTTTCCCTGCCAGATTCTGCGCCCCCCCCCGGGGGTGGGGGTCCTTGGAACTTCCTAAAATCACAGAAACCAGAAGCAATAGAAGTGAGGCAATAGCCCTTCCTGTTGACTTAAGAAAATAACAGAGAAAATGATAATCAATAAGCTTCAGAATTTCCTGCTACTAACTCTCCCCTCATTTGGATGGACCAGTTGGATGCTGAACTGGTGTGCAATACATCAGCCTCTGCCTCCAAGCTCTTCTCCACAAGCAGCCAGCATGTTCCAGCAAAACACATCACTCATCAGGTCCCTGAACATGACATCTACAAATGGCTTCCCACTGCCTTAGGATAGTGTCTAAGATCTTTACACAGCCTCCAGGGCCTGCATGCTCTGGCCCTGCCCTTCTCTTCAGTTTTGTCTTTTAACCTTCTTCCCTTCCAAGCCACAGCTCCAATCACACTGGGCTTCTTGCATTTCCTCAAAGGCACCAGCTGGACAGAGCCTCTGCTCATGCAGTTCTTTCCGCCTGGGTTAAAATCGGAGACATTTGAAATAGTAGACCCATAATCTGTGGGGGACAAATTATATGGCTGGATTGGTTTGGGAAAGTCACATAATTTCCTTGACCTTCGCTTCCTCGGATGTAGGGCAAAGACAGAAATAAACAATGATGGCTGCCGACAACACAGAATTAGACTGTGGACTGAGGGCAAAAACAAATGATTCTCTTAAGAATTAAACAGTCTCAAAAATGCTGGAGCCTTTGGGAAATGAGTTTATGAGTTTAGAATGGATCAGCAGGTGGTAGAAGCAGTTCCATGTGGAACTTCATCTAAACAGCCACTATAGGAAGCATCTGCATTTAGTAACAGGCAAAACTGTAGCTTACCACATATATCTGCTTGTATATTTTTCTCTGTCACAAATATCTGTTTCTACACCTATTTTAACTGTTCTTTAAACAGAATTCCTTTCTCATTTTACAAAAGGTCTATGAATGTTTTTTAAAAGTATGAAAATATCACCGGGCATGGTGGTGCATGCCTTTAATCCTAGCACTTAGGAGGCAGAGGCAGGCGGATCTTTGTGAGTTCAAGGCCAGCCTGGTCTACAGAGTGAGTTCCAGGACAGCTGGGGCTACAGGGAGACCCTGTCTCAAAAACACCAAAAAAAAGTATGAAAATATCAACACCAGTGAGGCTTTCTTAAATGAATATATCTTATTTGTCACAAGCTAGACTCCAACCAACATACATTTATTTTTCCTGTTATGGGGAATACCATTTTACAATGTTCTGTTAATGCTTTAAAGCAAATAGTCCATCATTACTAATTCATTAAGCATCCACACAAAAGCTATTAATCATGAAGAACTAATGTGGTATTAATGGATAAGTTATTAATCTGCAATTACATGTAGATTTCCTAATAAATTCAAGTTATTCAAGTATTTTAAAGAGGAAAGCAAAAGGAAATGAAATGAAAAAAATATTTCAGAAAACTAACTAAAGGAAGAAAATTTCTCTCCTTGTACCACAAGAGATCATTTGTGGGGGGTTTTGTACCCTAAGAAATCTTTATATTTATACAGTATGATGATATCTGCAACATATAGGTTTTCATCAAAAGGATACAAAGGAAGAAAAAAACTAAAAATTCATACACCCTGGAGAGAAACTGAATGTTTTCCATGAAAGATTGTTTTCTTTGATGTACTGAAACCCAGTTATTCAATATGTGGTCTCTATATTAGCAGCAGAGGCAGCATCTGAAAACTGTACCCCCTTAGGTCCCTTCTCATATCTACTGAATCATGACCCACATTTTAACAAGATTTTGAGGTGATATGTATGCACATTCAACGTTGAAATGAACTGTATAAAAGCAAGGCTTTGAACTTGCAAACTGGAGTGACTGGAAAAAGTGCGAAGCACTGCTTATCCGCCATAACAAACTACAGCAGAGATATATTCAGGTGGGGACATCAAGTAAGTCTCAAATTGTTGAACACCCATAAGCAAAGAGAGCTGAAAGTGTTTGGTGACTATCAGAAACTTAACTTAGCTGAGCCAAGTTGTGCAAGTCTGAAATCCAGCTACTTGAAAGTTCAAAGACTGTCTGGACTATAAAGCCAGTTCAAGGCCAGCTGGGCATCTTAATAAAACTCTACCTCAAAATGAATACAAAAAATGCAGAAAGGGCTAGGGCTTAGTGGTAAAATGTTTGACTAGCATGTGTTTGACCCTGGGTTCAATCTCGAGTATACAAAAATAAAAAAACAATATACCTTTTATATCTCATTCCATCAATTCCAAGATGAACACTTTTTCACATTTGTTTTGTTTCATTTTGTTTGAAACAGAGTATCACTATATAGCCCTGGATGGGGCTATATAGGTAGACCAGGCTGGCCTCAAATTCACAGAAATTCACCTGCTTCTGGCTCCTGAGTGCTGAGATTAAATATAATGTAGCAACACACGTTCGAGAGAACAACAACAAAAGAACTGAAAAAAAAAAAAATCTCTGGAAAGACTCAGAAAAAGATGCAGGACATGTATGGCAGAGTACAGGGACTTGGGTGGGGTGGAGGGCATGGAAAGGGAAGTGACTCTAGATTTGATCGAGAAATGATGTATGACCTATGGAAAAAGTTTAATAATAATAATAATAATAATAATAATAATGAAAAAAGTATGTGCCAACACACCCAGCCTAATTTCTCACATCTTAACATCACTGAAACTCAATTACATCCTAAAACCATCTACCACTCCCAGTGACAATTATAGCTGCCACTACCTGCCTAGGTACAAACTTGATCATGAGTACTTCTAGCTAGAGTCAGTACCTTAAAAGAGGTGGGAACAAGGTTGATAGACTATCACTTAGAAGGTCCTCCAAAACATTTCACCAAAAATTGACCATGAAATGAAAACTTACGACATATAATACAAATCCATATTTGTGGAAAATTCCTGAAACAATTAATTAAAGACATTTTTTCAAGAAATGTTGAATCTAGGATGAATAGATGTCTCAGTGGTTAAGAGCGCTTGCTGCTCTTGCAGACACCTCCAGCTCAGTTCCTAATACCCGTATCAGGAAGCTGTGAGCTACCTTTAATTCCAGGGGATCCAACACCCTTTTCTGGACTCCACAGCTCCACGCATGTAGACACACATACACAGAGACACTCATAGATACACACAATTTAAAATAATTTTTAAAATGTTAACGAAATGTTGAATCAGATAGGGGAAAGGTTTGAAATATGATTAAGATGGATAAAATGCACAAAATTCAATAAAAATATATATTGATAAAAAGTGTTGGGGTTGGAGAGATGGCTTGGTTACGAGCACTGACTTCTCTTGCAGAGAACCGAGGTTTAATTCCAAGTACCCACATGGCAGCTAGCACACGATAAATCACTACAGTTGCCAAAACTTTTGATGCAATGAAATATGGCATTAACATTGTTACGGCTGTGGAAAAACCACAGTATTTATGTACTCACTGGCTTAGTTTTAAGCCAAATAAATATAACTTACAACACTATACATAACTGAAGAGTTACTATTTCAGAAGAACCAGTATTTTAATTCTGGGAAATAGCAAATACATCAAGAATATTAAAGCTGTTTGGATTTAAGTAAAAGACACCAATATTTTTTTTTTAAAGTTCTTTCATATGACTCCAAAGGCATTTGGGGGACAATTGAACCTCCGGGTGAGATGAGATGTTTTAATTCCTGAGTATCGGGTTTCGTATCCAGGTCTCTGGGACAGAAATAACAAGTTTGGCCAAGTGGGGATTGGGCGTGAGGCTGCTGGCTAGAGCAGCTTCATGAAAATTCGGAGCTACAGTGAGCTATGTGGCCTTCAGACCTCAGTGGGAACCACAATTGCCTCTTCTCCTCACCCAGCACCTCCCACAAATTCTCCATGGGACACATTTCATCCTAGCAATGGCTTGCCTTGCAGCTTTCAGTGCCCCACCCCCAGCTTCCTCTTCTCCACAACTCAGAGGTTCCAGAATGACACCAACACCTTTGACCTCAATTAACAGGGCAGGGTTTAACGCCTTAATTTACTCTCACAGGTATGTATCCAGAGCAACACATAGCTCAGATGCAAGAAAAAAAAAATGTCCTTCCTGTTCTTAAATTATTCCAGGGTCTTAGAGAAAATGCTGGGAAATGTAATGTGAGAAAAAATTAAGAAGTTAGCGAGGATATTTTTGGCATTCCTTAATAACTGGCAAAGCCAAAAAAAAAAAAGAAAGGGCCGGGCGTTGTGCCACACACCTTTAATCCTAGCACTTGGGAGGCAGAGGCAGGTGGATCTTTGTGAGTTCAAGGCCAGCCTGGTCTACAGAGTGAGTTCCAGGACAGCTGGAGCTACAGGGAGACCCTGTCTTGAAAAAGACAAAAAAAAAAAAAAATAACTGGCAAAGCATGCTGATAGAGTGGCCATTTTGAATGGTTCTCATTTCACAAAATTCACAGAATCTCCTTCTATGGACAATGGCTACAAGTGTCTACTCAGTCATGTAGGACATCACTTGGTGGAGGGTAAAGTGGTTAAGATCCTACAGTCCCAGCTACAGCCCAGACAAATTACATCAGAATTTTTGAGGATGGCCCAGGCATCTGTGTTTTATAAGTTCCTCGGTGATTCCATCACAAAACTAGAGCTTGAGAACCAGGGTTCTAGAACTGTTCTACCCAGTAGTCATGGAGGCTTGAAATATGATGGTTCTAAATGGCTTCCTGTGCTAGATGTACAACAGAATGTAAAGACTTAGAAACAAAAATAGTGGAAACTACCTTACAGGCACATTTTTATGCTGATCCAATACTAAAATGCCAACTTTGGATATATTTAATAAAATGCTTTATTACAATTGTTACTCTTTTCATGTGGCTGTTAGGAAACACAAAGTGGCATGTGACTTCCATTCTTGACTCTCATTGTATTTCTACTGGAAAATATTATCTTTATAGCCCACTAGTGGAATGAATATGAATAAATTACTGACCCTCTGTAAGCTTTGGTTATGTATAAAATAGGGAGTATAGCACCTTCCTCAGTTTAAGGGCTTTCCCCAAATGTTAAGGACAAGTGGCTTGAATTCTAATTCTGACTTCATTGCCTTATGGAGTAATTATTGCAATACTTGGGTACTCTGACACCTCACCTGCTAAATTCAAAAAAATCATGAAGCTTATAGGCATGCTGGGAGCTCAGTTTAGACAGTTCAATACATGTAAATAAGGATACCAGTAAAAAAAAAAATTGCATCTATAGGAAGTGCCTGGTCCTGTTAATCCTGACCCGGTGCAATGTATTCTTTTTGTTTTTAACATCTTCATCTTATAATTTCTTTTTTATTTATTTAGTTTTCGTTATTAGGCTGAACGATGTCGTGTTTTCCTTAAGGAAGTGTTTGAAGGTTCCTCCTTGGCAAGCCCAAACAACTATCAGTCCTGCCTTTGTGTTCAACACTGGGGTTTTCCCTTCCCATGGTCACCAAATGAGGTCCAGTAAGCACCACATTCTGTCTTGATCTTCCTGTACTGGTCTCCGTGATACAGCCTGGGTAGCCCAACAAAGAGGCTGAAACCCTAGTAGTTGTTCAGTCCACAAGCTGGATGTCTCAGCAGTCCCCATCTGGCACTGAAGGTTTGGAGGATTCTTGGAGAGACATGAGTCTTCAGTTCATATTGGAAGGTTGAAAAGTTATGTCTCATGTCTTTGAAGGATGGAAAAAACAGTGGCAGCCACAGGGTAGCTGTACTTGCCAGAAAGAATTGAAGACAGGCAAAAAAAATGCTTTTTTGCTGTTTTTTTTTTTTTACTTTTTGTCTTTTTACTAAGATCTCAAGTTTTATACCTGAAGTACAATTTCTCAGGCCTTACTGATTATTTATTTTTGGTTATACTCTCCTTTTGGATGTTTAAGGCCACACAGTTAGCCCAGATTATCCAAGGTTTTTGTTTTCTCAAGGTCAGTTGAGGATCTGGTCCTCAGGGGTCACTCGGTTTTTTGAGGGGAGGGAACCCCTGGCCCCTTTTGGCTTTTCATTTACTGGTTCCATCCACTCTAGGAAAAAGTCAGGTCTTACTAGACCAGGCTTCTCTTTCTGAAGTATGAACATACTTTCCTCTTTGTAGACTAGACACTGGCTGAAGTTTCATTAGTAGATCTCCAAGACCTCCCTGCACAGGAAGACTGGTGACTCTCATTTCCAGTACATTTCAAGAGATGCCCCCATGCATAGTCCCCTGGGATTTAGTTGACCTCTTAGGGCAAGGAACAAAGTTATCCCTTAAGTCCCTCAGCCAAATTGGTATGGGCATTAAGTATGGTCATTAAGCATCCAGAAAAGGCTATGTTATATCAGCCTGATTCTTTTTTTCCCGGTTATACTTTCCTTTTGGATGTTTAAGGCCACAGAGTTAGCCCATCAATGCATTCTTATAATCTTTTTTAAACCTATTTAAGGCCTCTTTCACAGTAATGAGTCTCTCTCATTACTAATTAAAACAAGAGAGATCTTGCCACATTGTAAAGATGTTTGTCCTGTCTACACTTTCAGTCAATTGGAAGATTTTCAGAATTAATCTATTCAGAGATTCTGGAAATACAAGTGGGAAATTTGCAACCCAGGTCTGCCATGTACTTTTGACATACAACCACCATTTTACTATTTCCAATGTGCCTTCCTGCTATCTTTGACCAAGAAGAAGCTCGTCAAAGTAATGAATTCCCCCATCTCTTCTAGTCTAGGGCAAAGGAAACCTGAGTTCTCTGCTTCTGCTGTAAAGTCTTGGAAATTCTCACATAACATCCCACATTCTCACTCCATTATGACTCCAGTTTCTGGCAAGCAGCAGCAGGAACACGTGGCTACTTGCAGGACCTTCAGGAATTGTAATCATCCAGGATCCTGTGAGTATGCCTCCCAGCTGTGACCACCAAAGCCAACCAAGGGTTTTCCTCACTTGCCAAGCAGCCACCCTCCTTCAGGAAGTGGTTTCCCCAAACTATGCAACCCTTTGCTGCAACTGCAAAGTAAAATGCACTTGCACACATGAACTATGCAAAATAGGACCTGGGTGTGCTCAGGTGTAAAACTCACACTGTGGATGTACAGAGCTTTCTTTCTCAGGACACACATACCCTGTGTCATTAGTCACCCCTAAGAATGTGCATTTAGTTGAAAGAAGTAAATTTAGTCAACTATCTTCCAGAGTAAAATGTTTCCTTCCTGCTCTGATGGTCACACAGGAAAAGTATTCGCAATGTGTTGCAGTATTTAGGCAACTGGAATGACCCCTTGTCTGTCTTCCTAGTCTTTTTTGCCATCAGTTTTCCCAAACAGAGAACTGTTAGGCTATTGTTCCACTCCTCAGAAACCTCAGTATTCTCTGTGTCAAGTGAAAAAATTGAAAAAGAAATTGGATTTCCACAACCTTCATCCACCCACTTTACTCTGTCATCTCTTCCCCAAAGAGCCCTGTTTATCTTTTCTTTCCAACAAAGTTTTATCCCTGCAACCTCACTCTCATCACCTCCAGATCTATAGTCTCTCCCACCCTATAACTCCAAGTTCAGGCAGTGCTCCCTAATTCCAAGAAAGGTCGAGTTAGCTCTTGCTTAAACCACATACTATGCTCTTATGAAAGGATAACCTATTTAATGTATTACCTTTTCCATCATTGGTACTTTGCTTAATGTTTCTAATTACATTATGACAGAAACTACATCATTTAGAGTTGGGAGTTGATCTTTAATTCCTGAATCCATGATAAAGCATATGGCAACAGTTACTAAGTTCACCTGAACCTTTTCCGTGGACTAAGCAATCCTTCATCAGTTCAAGAGTTGCTGTTGGTACAATCCTCTGAACACAAATGTCCAGTTTCACCAAATATCCTTGGAAATACACAGTAACTGACGGTAATATGCTCATTACCCACAGAGTCTAGACAGTGGACTGTTCAAAGAGTTTTGTAAACATAGGTTCATGGAGAAAACCAGGTATTCTGAAACACAGTTACAAAAAAAAAAACTTTTGGTTTACCATGTGATTCACAAGATACGGGATATTTCATCAACTCATTAAAAAAGACTTAACAGGCCAGGGCATGGTGGCACACGCCTTTAATCCTAGCACTCGGGAGGCAGAGGCAGGCGGATCTTTGTGAGTTCAATGCCGGCCTGGTCTACAGAGTGAGTTCCAGGACAGCTGGGGCTACAGGGAGACCCTGTCTTGAAAAGACCCAAAAAAAAAAAGAAGGATATAAAAAGNAAAAAAAAAAAAAAAAAAAAAAAAAGACTTAACAGTGGGTCCTACAATTGCTATGATTTTTAAGTAGTGTTTCAAATGGATACTATTTCAAGACACCTGCAGTATCTGTAATGACTTAGAAAAATAACCACAAATGCTTTTGGTAACAAAGCTGCAAACCGCACAATGTCTGTCAAAGATGAATATAAATAGAAGTTCCTTTGTTCTCATTCAAGTCCTTAAATTCTGTCACTAGTTCTCTTAGAGGCCTGGGAAACTGAGCTAAGGATCCCTTAAGGATGGGGAGATGGGAGAGGGGAGAGAAACGATAAAATTGGTAGGGAAAAATTTTAAGCAGCATCTAGATCTAGACCATGTAAGGGCTAGATCTTACACTTGAAACTGAAACTATGGCTACTGTAGATCATTCCCCATATGGAACAATTGTACTGACTTATCTACAAACTCAAGACTACTTACTGAGCATTCATTTCTTTTCCTGGCATGAATTGCTTTCAATTACAAGTAACAGAAACTCCAACTCCAACTGGCTCAAGAAATAAAGGAAATATGGTGGCTGACATAACCAAGAAGTGCATTGATTTTTTAGACTCCAGCTAAGAAGGATCTCACAGCCGAACCATGTGATTAAGGGCTCACTCTCTATTCTGAAATATATTGTCCTGCTTCTTCCTAGTTCAGCTGTTTTAATAGCAACCAGATTTTTATGTTTTCATAGTTACATTCCGCCAGAATGACTGTGTTAGATATAGGGGATATGGAAGTACAGAGATGATGGTGCTGGAAAGATGGCTCAGTGGTTAAGAGCACTGGCTACTCTTGCAGAGGACCCAGGTTCAATTCCAAGCACCCACATGGCAGCTAACAATTATTCATAATTCCAGTTCCAGGAGAATCCAATGCCTTCTTCTGAAATTCATGGGCATTGCATGACATGAGTGCACTTACATACATGCAAGTAATACACTCATACACATAAAATAAAAATAAATAAGTAAAATGTTTAAAAAATGAAGTACAGAGATGCATAGAGGCCCTTAGTCTATTCTTATGGAAAAGTTGATCTTCACATGATAAAGTATTCCAGTAGGTGTTTGGAATCAAGACTTTTTTATTTTCTCTTTTATTTTTTTTTTATTTTATGTGTATTAGTATAGTGCTTGCATCCATGTAAGTGCACCTGTGTTGTACAGTCTCCGAAGAGGTCAGAAGAAGGCATCAAATCCCCTAGAACTGGAGTTATGGAGGGCTGTTAGCCACCATGTGGGTGCTAGGAACTGTACCAGGGTCCTCTGCACGAGCAGCCAGTGTTCATAACCCCTGAACCATTTATCTAGCCCCTCAAAAACAAATTCTTTAAAACTTTTGTTATTATTTATGTGTATGGGGGTAAGAGGTATACAACAGTATATGTGTGCAAGTGAGAGAACACTTTTGTGTGGTTGGTTACGTCCTTCTATCACGTGGGTTCCAGGTCTATAAGAATTATAGCAAGTTCGTTTACCCATTGATCCATCTTGTTGTCCATAGATAGTTGATACACACATACAAATATATGTATATTTGTAACTGTGTGGTTTTTGCATACTTGAAACATGGCTGTTTGCAACTGAGATGTCATAAGTATATAAGTAAACTCCAAATTTAAAACAATGTAAACTCTCTCGCTTATAAATTGATTAACTTATAGCCAGTGGAAATGACATTTCAGACATATTGGGATAAATAAAATATATTAATTAAGCAATGCCATCTATTCCTTTTTTACTTAACATGTAGATATAAAAAAAGTTAAAAATTCCACATGTGGTTTGGATATTTTTTTTTTTTTGTCTTTTTGAGACAGGGTCTCCCTTTGGTCCCAGCTGGCCTGGAGCTTGCTATGTAGACCAGGCTGTCCTTGTATTCACAGAGATCTGCCTGCCTCTGCCTCCCAGGTGCTGGGATTAAAGGCATGTGGTACCATGACGGCTGGATAATATTTCTATCAGACAGTGCTGTTTTAGAGCCTTGAATAGGATATTTTTAAAGTTGAGCTATCTGTGGCTGGAGAGATGCCTCAGCGGTTAAGAGCACCGACTGTTCTTGCAGAGGACCTGGGTTCAATTCACAGCATCCACTTGGTGGCTAAGAACCATCTTTAATCCGGGCATGGTGGTGCATACCTTTAATCCTAGCACTGGGGAGGCAGAGGCAGGCGGATCTGTATGAGTTCAAGGCCAGCCTGGTCTACAGAGTGAGTTCCAGGCCAGCTGGGGCTATAGGGAGACCTCTTCTCAAAAAAACTTTTTTGATCTATCTGGGAATAAACTCAAATGGATTTCAGTACTCCAGAAGGGTCAGAAAACAGGTTTATTAGAAATAGGGCTGAGGGCTGTGGGGATAGCACAGCCACTAAAGTCTGAGGCTAAGAACCACAAAAAAAGAAATAGAGCTGAAAATGTAGCTCAGTGATAGACTGCATGTTTAATATGAGCCTAGCTCTGGGATTCATTCCTAGCACACACAAAGACACAAAGATACACAGTCATACACACAGAGACACAGTCCCAGAGGACACAGACACACACAGACATATGGACACACACAGACACACACACACACACACACACACTCACTCACACATGCCATCTCTACACCCTCTGTATTTGAGTCATTTATCATACTTCTAGTCATCTGAAAATATCTTACATGTGTGATCTTTACTTGTTCTCATCTGTGCCAATCATCACTCACATGGACTGGCAACTCCACAAGAGCCGGATCCAGGAGTACAGAGGAGATGCTCTGTAATATTTGCCAAATGAAAAAAGGAATGTTCCCTTTGTGCACAGCCAGGTGCAGTGGTGGTGGTAGATAGCTCAGTGAGGAGTGGAGGGTTTTTTCTTCCTTTTTGGTGCCTGAACCCTTGCACAAGGGCCCAGAAGTATCCTAGATGCAACTGGGGTTTGCTCCTGGCAGGAAGGGAAGAGGGATTATTTGTCACTCTTGACTGGGTTTTTTTGTTATTGTTTTTTTATCTCATGGAGGCAGGACAGAGAGACATGGGTGGTGAGACAGGCTTGGGCCCTTCTAAGTCTTCTTAGTGGTATGATTTTATGCAAGCTAAAGATTAGAAAAATAAGGACTTGCAGCATGAGGTTCAAGTTCCGGCTTTGAAAGGAACTGAGACTCTGCCACTTACAAGTCATGTGACCACCAGCAAGGCACTATTCCCGGAGTCTTAGTTTCCTACCTGGGGATACTGAGGAGAAAATTCAGTAAGATGCATGAAAGTTCTTTTGCATAGGATTAAGTAAGTGGAATCTATTTTAAAATATTTTATTTATTACGGTCAGGCATGGTGGTGTACACCTTTAATCCCAGCACTTGGGAGGCAGAGGCAGGTGGAGCTATGTGAGTTCAAGGCCAACCTGGTCTACATAGCATGTTCCAAGCCTGCTGGGGCTACAGGGAGACCCTGTCTCAAAAATACCAAAAAAGGAAGGAAGGAAGGAAGGAAGGAAGGAAGGAAGGAAGGAAGGAAGGAAGGAAGGAAGGGAGGGAGGGAGGGAGGGAGGGAGGGAGGGAG
>VZQC01013765.1:86382-149263 GCA_009823505.1 Rhizomys pruinosus | reverse complement strand
AAGGAGACCCTGTCTCAAAAAACAAAAAAAAAAAAAAAAAAGCAAAAAATAAAATAAAAATAAAATAAAAGTAAAATGTGATCCTTTATAAGATATAGCATAAAAAGTTATCCTTGGATGGTAAGATTCAAAGCATTTTTCTTCCTGATATTTAACCATGGGTGGTCTATAATATGTGTGTATGTTACCTGAATAGATTACTGAATGGCTAGATGGTTGGCAGATAGTCTGATAGACAAACAGATAAATATAGAATATATAAGGAGATGAAAACATAAAGACCCAATATTAATTACATAAGACTGTTAGTATATTTGACATTTCAAAATCTCTCTGTACTTTAAGAATATTTCATCGGGGCTGGAGAGATGGCCTAGCAGTTAAGATCGCCGACTACTCTTGCAGAGGACCCGGGTTTGATCCCCAGCACCCACATGGCAGCTGAGAACCGTCTTTATCTCCAGTTCCAGGGGAATCCAACACCCTCTTCTGACCTCCGCGGCATTGCACGACACGGGCGCACAAACCTGCATGCAGACAGTACATTCATACACATAATAAATAAATAAAAATTTTAAAAAAAGAATATTTCATCATAAGCCGGGCAGTGGTGGAGCACACCTTTAATTCCAGCACCCAAGAGGCAAAGACAAGGATCTCTGTGAGTTCAAGGCCAGTCTGGTCTACATGGCGAGTTCTAGGCCAGCTGGGGCTACAGGGAGACCCTGTCTCAAAAAAAAGAATATTTCATCATCTATTGCATAGTTGTGAGTTCAAAAACATACATGTATATTATTGTATCTTTATCACTATATATTTATGGTATGTTGCTTTCCCAGACACTACTATCTAAATCTATATACACAAATATAATGTATAAGAATGAGGGGCTGGAGAGATGGCTCAGCAGTTAAGAGCACTGACTGCTCTTGCAGAGGACCCAGGTTCAATTCCCAGCATCCACATGGCAGCTAAGAACCTTTTTTAAGTCAGGCGTGGTGGCAGATGCCTTTAATCCCAGTGCTCAGGAGGCAGAGGCAGGCAGATCTCTGTGAGTTCAAAGCCAACCTGGTCTACAGAGTGAGTTCCAGGCCAGCTGGGGCTGCACGGAGACCCTATCTCAAAAAGATAAAANAAAAAAAAAAAAAAAAAAAAAAAAAAAAAAAAGAATGAGACAATATGTATATATTTATATACAATGAGAAATAATATGACAAAGTAAATATAGTAAAAAGGCAACAAGTAAAGAATCTTGGTAAAGGACAAATGGGAGCTCCTTGTGCTATTTGTTCAACTTTTCAATGTTCGAACTAACTCAAAATAAAAAGTGAGCCAGATGGTGCTGGAGAGATGGCCTAGCGGTTAAGAGCGCTGACCGCTCTTACAGAGGACCTGGGTTCGATCCCAGCACCCACATGGCGGCCAAGAACCGTCTGAAACTCCAATTCCAGGAGAACTCCAGTTCCAGGGGAATCCGACACCCTCTTCTGAACTCCGCAGCATTGCACGACATGGGTGCACAAACTTGCATGCAGACAGTACATTTATACACAAACAAAAATAAATAAAATAAAATAAATTTTAAAAAAGTGAGCCAGATGTGATAGTGCATGCCTTTAATCTCAGCACTCGGGAAGCAGAGGCAGGCAGATCTCTGTGAGTTCAAGGTCTACACAGCCTGTCCTACATAGCAAGTTCCAGGCCACCAGGGACTAGAGGGACACCTTGTCTCAAAAAGACCAAAAAAATTAAATAAAAATAAATTAATTAAAAGTGTAATGAATTAGGATATACTGCACATTTCACACCTGTCTAGTATAAGATGTGGCCAGCTTAAAAGGAGACTCCTCTTCATGACTTGTTCTCCCTGTCTGTTACTTGAAACAAAAGCTCATGATCACTTTCCCATTACAATGCTTGTCACAAGAGGATATGGAACTGAATTGTGTTTTTACCAGATCACATAAATATGCACGAATCCTGGTACTTTGTTTCACAAAGCCAGCACACATACATGCCCCAGCTGAAGACCAACCCAGGGCATTACACTCTAGCACTGAGCTAAATCCCCATCCTCAACACAATCTTTGTAAGATAATTTGACAAAACTAGCATGTAAAAGCCGTGGACATATATGAATCATGAACATGAACCAAAATGCATAAAGCAAAATCAAAATTATTTCATTCTACCCATGTCTTAAAGCATTTACAGTAAGATTTATTTCAAAATTATGAGTTTAATTCAGCATGAGGAAATCTAAAGAAGTTAAAAGGTACACCAAGTCTGATAAATGGCAAAGAGGCATTTTTCTTGAGCATGCCTATTTACAAACTAGGAACAGGAAGAAATACTAACATAACTATCAGAAAAAGAACACATAGATACACACCTGGTATGAAAAGCAGACTGGAGGCATTACTACTCAGCATAAAAATACAAAAATTATACCCAGCCAGGCGTGGTGGTGCACACTTTTAGTCTCAGCACTTGGGAGGTAGAGGCAGATGAATTTTTGTGAGTTCAAGGCCAACCTGGTCTTCATAGTGCATTCTAGGCCACCTGGGGCTACAGGGAGACCCTGTCTCAAAAAGACAAAAAAGAAAAAAAATATATAGCCATTCTCATTGCTGTTGAATTCTCAATAACACCATTCTGGAAACTCTGGCCAAGACAGAAACAGAGAAGGAGGGAAAGAAGGGAGCAAGGGAGTATAATTTTTAATTATTTCTGTTTCTTTTTTAACATTTTATTTGTAGTATGTATGTAGGTAGGTGCACCCATGTCATGCAATGTCTTTAGAGGCCAGAAGAGGGCATCAGATCCATTGAATTTATAGATGATTGTTAGCCTTCATGTGGGTTCTGGGAACCAAATCTGGGTCCTCTGCAAGAACAGCCACTGTTCATAACAGCTGAGTCATCTCTCCAGTCCCGAGTTATTTCTTAACTTTATGATTATCTAAAAGTCTTAAAGAAGATGCCAAAAAGCTATTGACAGGACAATTCTAATGAAATCCAGTATAAATGTAACAAAGCTTTGTTTTACACCAGAGGTTTATCAGGGGTTGTCAGTCTTTGTCAAAAGTGTCGGAGGGTAAACATTTCAGACTGTGTGGGCCATCTGTTCTCTCTAGCACCTACTCAATGTTACCACTGCAGCACAAAACCAATTGATTATGGATAAATGAGGAGATGTGGTTGTGTTCCAGCCAAACTGTGTTCACAAAAATAAGAAGTGGACTGTCCAACTGGCTATAGTTTATTGACTTTTACTTTACACCAAACACTCATAAAGACAACTGAGAGGAAAAAGTTACTTCAAGCAGAAAGAAAATATTAAAACCTAGGAATAAACTTTCTAAAGGGTAATTTGATGAGATGAGTCAAACAAAACTTAAATTGTAAATATTCTTTCAATTCAAAAATTTCTGAAGATTTATATGAAGGATACAGTTAGATAAGGATGTACAGATGTATGAGCACACATGGCTATTTATTGCTATGTTACCTGCTGATGTTATCCGTGTCTACAGAAATGCATGTTTATTAAAAACAGGTTGAGGGCCTGGAGAGATGGCCTAGCGGTTAAGAGTGCTGACCGCTTTTGCAGAGGACCCGGGTTCGATCCCCAGCACCCACATGGCAGCTGAGAACCATCTGTAACTCCAATTCCAGGAGAACTCCAGTTCCAGGGGAATCCAACACCCTCTTCTGACCTCCGCGGCACTGCATGACACGGGTGCACAGACCTACATGCAAGCAGTGCATTCATACACATAAATAACAAAATAAAAATTAAAAAAAAAACAGGTTGAAATCAGATGCATGATTTCACCAAATTTTTAAGATATGTGGGTAAGGGTAAGGTTATGGTATAGACTCATATGTGGAACAAAACGTGGAAAGATAGATATTAAATAGCTTTATTACAGTTATATCTAGAAGTAGATGCTAATGGGTCATTTTCATTCCACTTTTCACTTTTTTTTTTTTTTTTTGGTCTTTTTGAGATAGGGTCTCCGTGTAGCTCAGCTGGCCTGGAGCTCACTCTATAGACCAGGCTGGCCTTGAACTCACAAAGATCTGCCTGCCTCTGCTTCCTGAGTGCTGGGATTAAAGACATACGCCACCATGCCCAGCTCACTTTTCACTTTCACGTGCCTTTAATCCCAGTACTTGGGAAGCGGAGACAAGTAGATCTCTGTGAGATCAAGGCCAGCCTGGTCTATATAGTGGGTTTCAGGCCACCTTGGGTTATAGGATGACCCTGTCTCAGAAAAATAAATAAATAAATAAATAAATAAATAAATAAATAAATAAATAAATAGGTAATTCAGCTAAACAAAAGTTAAAATTTGGAGGTTGAGAAAATGGCTCTGTGATGAAAGTTCTTGGCACACAAGCAAGAGGATAAGAGTTCAGATCAATAGAATTGACATAAATACCTGGTGAATGGGACAGTTGGTCTGTAGTTCCAGCATTCAGAAGGTAGAGAAAGAGAATCCGCCTCCCCCACCCCCGACATACACACAGAGCAAACTGGCTAGCCAGTCTAGCCAAACTAGCCACCTTGATGAGTTGTAGTTTCAGTTGAGAGATCCTGTTTCAGTGAATAATGTAGAGAGTGGTCAAGAAAGATGCTCAGCATCAGGGGCTGGAGAGATGGCCTAGCGCTTAAGAGCATCAACTGCTCTTGCAGAGGACCCGGGTTCGATTCCCAGCACCCACATGGTGGCTGAGAACCATCTTTAACTCCAGTTGCAGGGGAATCTGACACCCTCTTTTGAACTCTGCGGCATTGCACGACACGGGTGCACCAATCTACATGCAGACAGTACACTCATATGCATAAAAAAAATAAAATTTTTTGAAAATTAAAAAAAAGAAAGATGCTCAGTGTCAATCTTGAGCCTTCATACACACACATGTACACGCATATTTACACAAACCATATAAATTTACACATAAGAAAAAAGAAAACAAGGTTTTGCATTTTAAGCCCAAATACTATTTTCAACAGATTATAAATTTCTAAACACTTATTCTTTTTCGTTATTTTGTGTGTGTGTGTGTGTGTGTGTGTGTGTGTGTGTGTGTGTGTGTTTGAGACAGGGTCTCCCTGTAGCTCCAGCTGGCTTGGAACTCTCTCTGTAGACCAGGCTGGCCTTGAACTCGCAAAGATCTGCCTGCTTCTGCCTCCCAAGTACCACTATGCCCAGCTCTTTTTCCAAATTTTTTAACTGACTTTTTATTTTGTGTGTATGACTGTACTCATGGATGTCAAATGAGGGTGTTGGAGCCCTGGAGCTGGAGTTACAGACAGTTGTGAGCCACTAAATGGGTGTTGGCAACCTAGGTACTCTGAAAGAGTAGACAGTGCCCTTAATCACTAAGCCATCTCTCCAGCCCTCCCTCCCCCATTTTCATTTTTAGAGGAAATCCGGCAAAGTAAAATTTGTGTGCTCTGCTGGGCAATTTATTCTCATTTCTATGAATTTTGAAGCAGCCAATACAGGGTGTTTTCCCCAAACAAACATATCAATGCTGATTATATTTTGTACATTATGATACCCCAAGAAAGTTCTTTGAATTATTATAATTACTTCATGCCCTGAGGATATGAATGTTTTGTTATAAAATCAGCATCTATCTGGAAATCTTGTATATTTCTTATTCTTCAATGGCAGTGCTGCATGTATGAGTGTGTGTGTGTACATGTGTGCACATGTGTGTGTGTACACATCTGTCTATCAAGGAAGAAAATCAAGAGAAGGGGAATAGAAAATGGCCAAGAATAGTAGATAAAGGATCAACATCAATTAATATCTTACAGAGAAATAAGTACTTGTCTATGGACTCCCCAAAGTCTTACTTATGGTTCTACAGTATAGGAATCTCATCTGACAGTCTCAAAGACTTGTATGCATAATTTACCAAGACTAACTTTGAGCCTCCTAAAAATGAAAATGTAAGTTCATGTGATTTGTGTGTATTTGTATTATTATATTTTCCTTACAATTTAAGTAGATTTATAATCATTTTACCAATATTTCACATTATAAAATATATATAAATTGATGCATATTTAATTCCCATGCACTTAAAACCTTGGAAGAATAGAGCTGGAAAAGAAAGAAACATTATAATTATTCTCACTTCTCAAAAAAATTGTTACTAAATGCAAGCTATATGACACACTTCACAATTGTCAAAAAAGGAAAAACACTATTTTTATTGTCTCAAACCAATTACCTTATCTAGCTTTGAAATATTCCAACTTCCATCCTGAAATGGCTCACTCCCATAGCCTAAAATAACAATTAGATACAGTGGAAACATAATATTGTCCAGAAACAGATATTTCCAGTTTTTGGCAGAAGAAGCTCAAGGACACATGAATATGTGTGTATAGATGCACATGTGAGTATGTGTGTGTGAGCTTGTTGCTAGAGAGTTCAAAGGAGAAAAGTAAGTGTCCCTAGAGCTAACTTAGAAGTTAACAGGAAAAATATGACATGCATGGGTCATCCAGAGTTCACAAAACTGATGTCAAAAGACGATTAAGTGTTAAGTACATTTTATAAGCCATGAAAATCCAGAAGACAGTAAGAAAGAAATGAGATTTACCATGAACACAATAGACAAATAGTTTTTTTTTTTTTATTTATTTTTGGTCTTTTTAAGACAGAGTCTCCCTTCAGTCCCAGCTGGCCTGGAACTCACTATGTAGACCAGGCTGTCCTTAAACTCACAGAGATCTGCCTGCCTCTGCCTCCCAAGTGCTGGGACTAAAGGCATGCACCACCACGCCTGGCTATTTTTATTTTTATGTGCATGAGTTTTATGCCTGCGATACATAAGTCCACCCATGTCATGCAGTACCTACAGAAGACAGAAGGGGAGACAGATCCCCCGAAAGTGGAGTTATGGACAGTTGTTAGCTACCATGTGAGTGCTGGGATTCAAACCTGGGTTGAATAAGATCAGCCACTGCTCTTAACCACTGGGCCATCTCTCCAGCCTGACAAACAAGTTTCTTTTTTTTTTCCTATCTTTTTGAGACAGGGTTTCCCTGTAGTCCCAGCTGGCCTGGAACTCACAATGTAGACGAGGCTGGCCTTGAACTCACAGAGATACAGAGATCCACCTGCCTCTGCCTCCTAAGTGCTAGGATTAAAGGCATGGGCCACCACGCCTGGCTACAAGTTTCTCGATATAACATAGTAGTCATTAACTATTCCTGTACTCCCAAACTCAATCAAATGTTGTTTAACCCTCTGCAGTAGAACTTACCATTGCATTATCAAACAAAAAGCTAACAACCAACAATGAGTTTGTGTTAGAAAATCTGAGAAACCGAAATTCTACACACTTCCTATCTTCTACTAAGAAAATTTTGAAAAACGAATTTAGTAGTTTTTAAAAACCGAGTAATTGGAATTCAAATACCCAGCTCTATTTTCTTATTAAATTTTGCTCTGTAGAAAGAGTATCACCAAACTCCAGTAGAAACTTACCCTTCAACTTGAGGTCAACGTTGTGTCTCAGCCAAGGATAAACCCCATAGCTTGGCATATCTTCAGGAATTGGGTTATTGCTTATCCAGCCATCACAAGCAAACCGGAAGAAATTATCACAAGGATCCACAGAAAGATTTACTTTATTCATGATGGCAGCAGCTATTTGAAAAGAAAATCACAGGATTAATGACAAGAACTGGATGTTGTACACTGCTCTTTTCCAAATTAAACAACAATTTCAAATCAGCCAGTTCTCAGACCTTGGCTTCAACGCTTTCCCTCAAATGACTCTGAATTAATCAACTTTACTATATAAAATGATTGCATTAAGAGTGAATAAGTTAAAGTTTAGTGGAATTAGTGTTATTGGTTTTGTCAGATTGTCCTTAATACCTGTGGGGTCTGGGACAGGAATATGAAAGAAGTATATCATCAGATGTTTCCAGAAATAATTGTGACTCTTTCTTCTATCCTACCTAAAATCTGACTCAGCTACTCTTCTTGTGAAGTAATAAAGTCCATTTATCTTGCCTTAAATGAATCTAGGCTCCCTTTATCACTTTTTTTATTTGGTATAAAAGGATAGGGAGATGATTCTGTTTACTTTTAAGGATGAAGAAACAAAGTCTGTAAAGCCTACATAAATTTGTGTGAACTGTAAGATGGGTGGGGTAGAGAGGAGACACAATAATACATAGCATTATTTTGACCTACAGCTCTTCACTCTTAACACCTGAATTGAGGACGGACAGCCATCTCTTCACCTTATGTCTGAAACAGAATGGAAATGCAACTCAGTTTGTCAGCTCCTACAGGGCAGGCAGAGCAAGAGGCCATGTTCAACCAGTGTTGGAGGGCTCTCCTCCACACGGAATGGATGCTGAAGGTGGTCAGTGCTGCTGCTGGTGGGCTGGTTCCAAGTCCCCAACTCCTAGGTCCTGGGCTTTTCTTGATTCTCAATGATGTTTGTCAGTTGAATACAGTTGGCCAATATGGGCCTGTCGACGGATTATTTCAAGGTCTCTTTTTGCTTTATTCACTGGGGCTTGAATTTCTACAGGATCCTTTACATTCTTATTTTCTCGGAAGGCATCTCTTATCCTCCTGACAGCATACATTCTGTAATTGTAGGCGCTAAAATGCTTGCTCTCTCTCAGCATCACCCGGTACAGATCTAACACTTGTGCGCGGCTGGAGGCTGCCATGTTGGAAACAAACAAAAACTAACAAAAACAAACGGGTCCTTTTCGTGGAGGTTCCACGTTTAACTGAACACAAGTTTCAAACGTTACAAAAAGCACGCCGCGAAGCAAACGCAGCGGCTCCGTCTTGCCGGCGGCGTGGCCTGGGGAGTGTCCCCGATGGCGCAGGCGGGCCGGCGGGCAGCTAAGGGGGTGGATCGGAGGGGAGACGCCTGCGCGGGAGAAGCTCCGCGCTCCTCACAGGCCGCCCCAGCGGCTGCAGGCCCTGCCGTCCTAACTCCGGGCACGTTCCTCAGGATGAAGGTCGGGGCTCGAGCACCAAGGCCTCCCTTTATCACTTTCATCAACAGAAGTGACAGGAATGGCCTCTTGCAATTTTCCAGGCTAGGCACTTAAAAAGTCCTGCTTCCTCCATGCTGAGTCCCTTCAAATGTAGCCCTGGGGCCATCCTGAAGAAATCTCCTGGAGTAGGCCACATGGAGAGAAACCAAGCCAACACCAAATGTCACACATGTCCTTAGGGCCACCATGGGCCTCCAAGGCCAAGTGAACCTTCAGCAAAAGCCATGGCATCCTGATAAGTATTACAGAGAAACCAGCTACCAAACCCATGGGCCTAAAATTAATAGTCCTATAATTAATGGAAAAATATAAGTCCATGTACAATGACCTGTTAAATCATTCTTCCTTCCGTCCTTCAGGGTTTAGGATGGTTTGTTTCACAGCCAAGGTTAAATGCAAAAGGGGTCCACTCATCATCTCTCTGAATATTATAAAAAATATACTTTGATAAAAGCTCGGATATCTATACATGAGCCCCCTGACATGTAGGGTGACTCTCAGAGGAACAAAACCCTAGAAGATTCCCCCACACAGGCCGTGAAAGGAAAGTTGGGGCCACTTGTCAAGGGATTCTAGAGTACAGCATTGAGCTGTAGACTTGGTCTCCCAGATCCCTTGACTGGGGAGACATATAACCAGAGGGCCAAAGTAGAATTCTGTAAGTGAGGGGACCAAGTTTAGGGGCAAAACTGAGTAGTTTTACAATTAATGGAAAAATAATATAAGTCCATGTACAATTATAGTTCACAGACAGGATGTTTGCACATAAATATATATCTAGAAGGGATTTTTTTCCTTATGAGCTATTTTTATTATGTGAGTATGAGTGTATTTTCTGCATGCGTATTAGTGCACCCATGTTATGCAGTGCCCTAAGAGGAGGTCAGAAGAAGGCACTGGATCCCCTGGAACTGGAGTTAACAGATGGCTGTTAACCTCCATGTGGGAGCTGGGAAATGAACTCAGGTCCTCTGCAAGGGCAATCAGTCAGTGCTCTTAACCCCTGAGCCCTCTCTCCAGCCCCTGGTTGTTTTCTTTTCTTCAGTGTGGTCTCATTCTCAATCTCTGGCTGACCTAAAACTCATAACAACCTCCTGCCTCAACCTCCCAAGTGCTGTATTATAGGTGTGAGCCACCACCACATCTGGCAGTATCCAAGAGCTTTAAAGAGAAAAGTCTTTCATTACAAACTAAAAAGTTTCCAAAACTCAGCCATACTTATTTCCAGCTATCTTCCAGCTGCAACACAATTGGTGTCTATACCCTGGCACAAAGACATGCTCCAACTGATTTTTTTAAGGCAGCCAATATTTTAATGACATTGGAAGGGTGGCACTCTCGGCAATTTTCACACCTTAATTAATGCCAGAATGCACTTTTCTGTTTGAAGTAATGAAGAAGCCAATGAGCTTTCAGCTAAATAAGAATGAATTCCCCCTCCCCAAAGTACAATTTACATAAATTTAGAACTAGATCTTATGCTTTGGTTAGATGGACAGTTCCTCCAGGCTTAAAAATAAACCTAGATATTTTGCTAGACTACACTTTCTATGGAAATTTCATTCCACTCTTCAGCCTCATTGAAGTGAATAGACAAACAACCTAAATTGGGTTGTTTTATTCTTCTTTCTTGAAACAGGATCTCACTAATCCTGGCTGGCCTTAAGCTTGATTTGTAAACCAAGCTACCTTGAACACACATTGATCCATTCTCCTGCCTCTACCCCCCAAGTGCTGGGATTACAGGACTGAGCTACCATGCCCAGTATATAATTTCTTTTGGACTTCAAGATCCTCATCATTTTTAATCCCTACTCCCCAAAGGAGGTAAAAATGGAAAAAAAAATTGGTTTAGAAGTATGATCAATTTCAAATTGGTTTGATTTTTTTCTTTTTCAGAACTAACACAGTCATCTCTTCACTACATCTTTGCTCACTGCTATGATTTTATCAGTACTATTTAATATTCAGAAGTGCTAGGACACACAAAAGCTTGCTTCCAGCTTGTGTTTGTAGTTAGTCTGTGCAGCCACAGATGGAATCTGCTATGTGACACCTCGGGGACATGTATCACACAAGTCTCGGTTCCACACAATATTTACAGTCACACAGGGGAGCTCTCACATGTCCTTTGACTCACACTGGTTCATTGATTTCTGGACTCCTTCTCCAACTGCCCCTGCCCCCAACTCTCAAATGCATCCTCTCCATCTCCTCAGTTTTCTTGCAGATACTGAAGAAAATTGCAAAGTCAGCTGTGACCTCGGTCGTGATGGAAAACTGAAAGAATACATCACTCATGCTGAACTTGGAAAGGAGCCCGTGGACCGAGAAAACTCTTCCCTCTGCCTTGCAATTCATCATTCACCATTCCGAGCTGGGCACAGGGCTGCACTTTCTGTGGGGAACTGTGACTTCAAATTGCAAGGGATCGTAGTTGTCAAGACACCAAAACTCTTTTCCCCATACTCAGCTCCATGGAGAAAACTGAGAGTCTTGTTTTAATAAAAGAAATATGATTATGAGGAAAAGCTGGGAAAGCTCAGGCTGCCACATTAGCTCGTGTTACATATGAGGTTAATTGTTGGATGGACTCCCACTCGTTTATATGGTGATCACAGACATAATCCTCCATATACCTTCCGAGTTGTTTGGGGTTTTTTTGATATTTGACTTATTTACTATGTGTATGAGTGTATTGCCTGCATGTATGTAAGCGTACCTATGTCTGACTCATGAGGTCAGAAGAGGGTGTCAGATCCCCTGGAACTGCAACTACAGACAGCTGTTACCGCCATGTGGGTGCTGGGAATCAAACCTGGGTCCTCTGCAAGAGCAGCCAGTGCTCTTCACTGCTAAGCCATCTCTCCAGCTCCTGAGTTTTTTTATTTTAATCATTGCTCAAAGGAGAATTTTATAAAGGTTTAATAATAAAAAATCAAATTACTCATGTTAAACATTTCCTGTGTGGCAGAAACTATATGCTTTTTACAGCAACGAAGCCTTCTCTCAAACTCTAAAGTGAGAGCACACATTTCACAATGGTTTCTGGGATTGGGCATTGTGATGCAAAGTTGCTATTACCTTTATTTTTTTCGTTAATTCTCCTAACTCATATATAAGTTCAAAGCTAGCTGGGCCTGGTGGCACATGCCTTTAATCTCAGCATTTAGGAGCCAGAGGCAGGAGGATCTCTGTGAGTTAAAAGGCCAGCCTTGCTGGGCGTGCTGGTGCATGCCTTTAATCTCAGCACTTGGAGGCAGAGGCAGGTGGATCTCTGTGAGTTCAAGGGCAGCCTGGTCTACCGAGTGAGCTCCAGGCCAGCTGGGACTAAAAGGAGACCGTGTCCCAGACCAAAAAACAAACAAACAAACATAACAACAACAACAAAAAAAACTCAAAACTTATTCCCATTTCACAGGTGATGAAACTACAACTAAAAGTAGTTTTGTATTTACCCCAGATCATGATGCTGTAAGTGGCTACACTGTGTACGCTTCCAAGCCAGCCTATTTAGACTTATGCACTATCGGCCCCAGTTCCTTTGCGACCTTTCATACAGCTCTCATTGTGAAAGAGGAGTTTCGACAAGAGTACATGGAGATGGGGCATAGCAGAAACGATGACCGCTTGCTCAGAAATGGGACAGAAGTTGTTCGGATCTTTCCATCTCCTGGCCTTTCAGCATAAGCGCCCATGCCTGTGTACTTTTCTCCTACCAGCACACAAGCTTTTGCATAAAGCCAGACTTGGCCTCAATTTTCCTGCCATGTGTGCTCAACAGCTGTTCCAGAGACCCCTGGGCATTCCGAGGCTCATGTTGCATTAAAGAGGGCTGAGGCCTTGGTGAGCCTTCAATTATAGAAACAGCAAAGCCAGTATTTTCCTAACATCATGAAGCTATTTGCTAATGTAAAAATTAAAAACAGGACACCAAGGCAAAACACACTAGGTGGCATAAGGCGACATTACAAAACGCCATTCTGTCTGTTTTGATTTGTAATGCAATTCATGAAATAAGTAGCTTTCCAGCCCTAAAGTTGCCTAAACTCAAATTGAACATTTCTGGTTTGAATACTTCAGTTTCTCACATCTGTACAACTCTATCACAGTAAATGTACCAGGCAACATGAAATCTCAAACCTGTTATCTGACATATCATGTGATCCCTCACCTTACACCTTGCCATCCTATCTCCACTGGCCAAGACTATAGGCCAACTGCTTAAGTTAGGAACAGAGAAAGGCATGAAAATTCCATGATGTTCTAGAGCAAACAGTATCACCTTTCCAGGGACAATATTAAGACACTGAAATGGCTTTCTAGTCACTAGACTCTCTAGTAAATCTAATGTCATGAAAAAAGAAGAAAAGCCCTTCTACCACCAAGGGAAGAATGGAGGGGCACCAACATGGATTTGAAGCCCAGTTCTGCCCCTAACTCAGGATGAGGCCTTAAGAAAGTCTGCTCTAGAATCCCATTAGTGGACATTGATTTCACGGACTTCTTATGAGAATCTAAGACATAGCATGTGTAAGTCAGTTATCACATTGCTTGGTTAAAAAATATATACAGGAGCTGGAGAAATGGCCTAGCAGTTAAGAGCACTGACTGCTCTTGCAGAAGACCGGGGTTTGATCCCCAGCACCCACATGGCGGCTGAGAACTGTCTTTAACTCCAGTTCCAGGGGAATCTGACACCCTCTTCTGACCTCCATGGCATTGCATGACACGGGTGCACCAACCTACATTCAGACAGTACATTCATACACATACAAAAATAAATACAATTTTTAAAAATATATGTACAGATCAGGGGCTGGAGAGATGGCTCAAAGGTTAAGAGCAGTGGCTGCTCTTACAGCGGACCCCGGTTCAGTTCCCAGCACCCACATGGCACCTGAGAAGTGTCTGTAACTCCAGTTACAGGCAATCGAATGCCTTCTCCAGGCCTCCGTGGACATTTTATGCACGTGGTGCACTTGCGTACATGCAGCCAAAACATTCATACAATATACATAAAATAAAATAAATCTTTTAAAAATACATATTGGGGCCAGAGGTGGCAGTATACACCTCCAATCCCAGCACACAAGAGGCAGAGGGTGGTGAATTTCTGTGAGTTCAAGGCCAGCCTAGGCTACTGAGTCTCTCTCTCTCTCTCTCTCTCTCTCTCTCTCTCTCTATATATATATATATATATATATATGTATATATANTGTGTGTGTGTGTGTGTGACCCAAGAATGGGATTTTATGCCTTCTTTCACTTAAGTCTCTACCATCTCAATAACTGTTACTCATTAACATCTAAGCATTACTGTTGATTCCTGGCTTATTGTGCAACACATCTCAAACTCTTCCGTGCCTTCGGAAAATCTACTACCTCCTAAATCTTCTGTAATCTCCCTCTCAAATCCAATGCAACATCCTCTTTCACCTGCCCTACTGATAAAACCTTTCTGATTTTGTTTTCCTATGTTTCTCTCTCAAACCCAGCTCTCCACAGAAACGCTACTGTTGTCAGTTTAAGGTAAGGTCTCTCATCACAGGACAGGGGGTGGAAGGCCACGGAGGCCCAGACTGAAACAGTGTCTTCTGGACCTTGAGGGACCACTGCATTAATTGATTCACTGCATGACTTCCTCTTTGGAAGATGCCTTAGAATCCTGCCGACTTGAAGAATGGAGGTGAGGCTAGGACTTGGCTCCTACAAATCTAGGCCCTAACTATGGGCAAGATTTAATAGCTATGGCATAACCAAGGCAACTTTAAGCATGACTCTTCACCTTGGTGCCCCCATTGATACATGGTTTTGTCACCTCCAAAGAAGCTTGGCTGGCAATGCAGAACAGAAAGATCCAAGGGGATTCCAGGTGGCAGCAAAAGCATAGGTTTACACAGTATCCCTGCTTAGTGGCAAGCAGGTCGTGCCTGCTGAACAGAGGACATACAAAGCCTGCTTAAGATAAATAGGATTCTGTCGCCAGTCTTGAGCCATAGGAGGTCCACAGTCTCTGCTCATGGGTCTTAAGAGAGGCCACTCTGCCTTCCATGCCCTTTCCTGAGTTCCTTATCATGAGGCTTGAAATATCACAGAGCTGGATTTTTGCAAAGAAGAAGGAAAACAGGAAACCTAAGCTCCACCACTTCACACCAAACCTTGAAAGTAAACTTAAAATGTCTTCAAAATTACATTTCGTATTTGGTCAACCTCAAGTAGACAGAACACTAAAAATACTACCTGTTTTCTCTTCCACTCCCCAAGGTACCATAATTATAACTGGACACAGGGTGGAAAACACTTACCGGCTTCGATGCACTCTGGCTTTAGGCAGTACTCCTGTTTAGCTTGGAAACTTAGGAGACCTTGACTCACTGAAAAAAACAGACCAAAATAAACGATTGTCTTGTAGCAGACCACCATCGACTAAACCAGCATTGAGTACATAAGCTAGACATTTGATATCAATTCATGCTTCTCAGTATTGACACGGTAGGGAAAAATCCAGCTGGCTCAAAGCTACAGAGTCACCTTGGTCAATAACCAAGTAGCCTTGCTAAGACTTGGGATTGCTCTGAAACCCATTCCTCTCCTATGGAAGAGGAATGAGTTAAATGGATAAAATTGGAGCAGTGCCCATGAGAGACTGGTCCCCAGAGCCTCAACAGCATCTGGGAGCTAGCTAAAGATGCACATTTTCTCTCAAGCTCTCCTGCCTCAGAAATTCTGGAGGTGAGGCACATAGCCATCGGTATGCTTTTGTTTTGGGTGTCAGAGGCTAAACCCAGAGACTCTCACAGACTGAACAGGCTGTACCACTGAGACATACACACACACACACACACACACACACACACACACACACACACACACACACACACACACACACACCTGTAATTAATCAAACCCTGCAGGTGATACTTAGGTACTTCATACATGGGTACCACTGTGCTTTAAGTTTCATATCTTCACTCTATATAACTACATCCCTATCTTAGATATGGGGAAGTTGAAACTTTTCAACTATGTCATTTGGAGCAATTCTGGAATAAAATAACAAATCGTGTTTGTGTGTGTGTGTGTATCATTTCAAGTTGTAGATCTTATCATCTAAAGCAAGCATATAGGTACCACCAAAAGAGGTGAAAAACATCCTGTGCACAATACAGTCATCTGGCAACAGCTGTTGTATGTGAGCCCTAGACACCATATACACTCCTTCACTCCTTCCGCTAGGTCCAGTCTAGCTAGATGCACTTTTGAACTTTTGAGAACCAAGATTCCAGCTACTCTTCACCTCAAACAAACAAAGCTGGGCCTGGTTTCAATATCAGCAAAACACACACACACACACACACACACACACACACACACACACACACACACATTCGTGTATCGTTGAAATGTTTTTCGCCAATGTTTAATTTTTCTCAACTGGGTGGCAACATCAGCTATCAAGGGTGTTCCATCTTTTGACCTTGCAACACGAGACTATCATCTACAAAGTTCATGTTCAACAACTGTGCAGTCAAGTTACAAAACAAAATCATTTTTTAAATCTCATAACGTTGGGGCTGGAGAGATGGCTCAATGGTTAAGAACACTGGCTTCTCTTGCAGAAGACCTGGATTTGATTCCCAGTACCCACATTGTGGCTAACAACCATCTGTAACTCCCCTGACCTTCATGGGCATTGCACAACATGGGTGCACTTATATACACACAGACAATATACATAAAATAAAAATATTTTTAATCTCATAATATTTTAAGTAAGTATATGATTTTGTGTTGGGCTACATTCATAGCTATCTTTGGCTGCATGTGGTATGCAGACTGCAGATTAGACATGTGTATTTCTGCCAAAGTGTAAAAATTATGCAGTATTAGTGAACTCCATGGAGAATCTGGGCATTAACACATATGAGTTTAAGATCCAAAAACTGGGTTAGAGAAGTGGCTGAGTGGTTAAGAGCATTATCTGTTCTTGCAAAGGACCCAGTTTCAGTTCCCAGCACCCACATGGCAGCTAACAACGGTCCTGAACTCCAGTTCTGGGGTAACTGATGCATCATCTGACCTCCACTGCCATTGCACAATATGGGTACACTCACATACATGCAGGCAATACACTTGTACACATAAAAAAGATTCAAAAACTATTTGAAATACGTATCTTTGCTCCATAACTAGGCAAGTTAGGAGAAATTCCTTATTACTGTTTTCTGTGAGCTGAAATGAAGAATCTTTGAAAATACAATCATGATGAGATGGAGCATGGAGGCTAAGTGGAGTCCAGTGTCCTTCTTGACATCCTCAGCAGACAAGCAGCATCCCAAAGCTAGAGAGTGCTTGTATTTGTGCTAGAGATGCAGACCTGCAAGTCACCTGCCACGGGGGTGAGTCCTATTATTTATGGAGCCACATCCTAACAAGAGCCTGCTTTTGTCTTTGTTCCTTTCTCTGCTTCCATATCCTGAAAAGAGCCTTTTTACCTAGTGTTACCTTATAGATTCAAGAAACCAGCCTACAGAAAACTCAGGCCTATTTTTGAGAAAAAAAATTCTTAGCATAAAAGGAGTATTTTGATTTCTTTAAAAAGAAAAAAACTTATTTAAAAAAATATACAGGCAGCAGAAAAGTTAGTATGGGATACTCTAGTGCGCCTTAGTGGTGGCACAAATGGGCTATTAATGAGCAAGTGGTATTTTTATGATGGAAATATACACCTTAATATGTAATACTATTTTTATTCTAGATAACACCTTCTTGATGCTAGCTTTATTTAAAAAAAATAGCTTATAAAATGATTAAAACCTACTTCTTTCCAAGCATTTGGGAGGTAGAAGCAAGAGGATCAGGAGTTCAAAACCAGGCTTGGCTACAATCCAAGTTCCAAACCAGTCTGGACTATATGAAACACCACTGTCTCAAAACCCTTCTAAAAACCTTAATTGTTTCATCAAAAAAATAATTATTGACACACACCTCTAAGGAAGTGAACTAAAATTAGTTCTTTTTATCTGACAATGTATATGAGGAATGTTTATAATTTAGTTGGGATACAGACAGAAATCCTACCCCTCAAGGAAGAAAATTATATCCATTGAGATTAATCCTGAAAGCAGATAAGGACTGTGCTGATTTAAATGAATATCCCCCCATAGGCTCCAAATATTTGAACATTTTGTCCCCAGTTGGTGTCACTGTTTGCAGAGGTTTAAGAGATCCAACCATCTTAGTTCCTTTTTCTATTGCTGTGATAAAATACCTTAACTAAGGCAACTTATAAAAGAAAGAGTTTCTAGGGCTTACGGTTCCAGAAGGAGAATCTATATGCCTGGGAGGCATGCCAGGAAGCAGCTGAGGCAGAAAGCTAAAGGCCTTTGTGTGAAGCCGGAAAGGTGAAGCCTGGTTGTCAGTGGAGACCCCACAATGTTAAGAGATGCCAGAGCTAATCTGCCAAGGAGAGCTGCATACAGGAAGTGCTACTAGCCTAAGAGAGAGAGAGATGTATGTTGCATGTAGCAAAGCTGAAAAGACTGAGTGAGACCTCTAAGCCCTTTAGAAGTGAAGTCCAGTCATCAGACATGCAGCTACTGGATTTGGTGTTTGCCCTGTTGTTTTCTCCGTCTGGGTTTGGTCAGGAATTACTTCGATATGCCTCCATCCCTCCCTTTCAGAATGGGAATGTGTATTTCGTTCCATTGTATCTTGGAACTATGTAATTTGCTTTTTTATGTTATCAGGTATTACAGCTAAGAGATTGCCTTGAATCTCATTAGAGACTTTGGACTTTTGATTTTTTTTTTTCAATTTTATTTATTTTTCATGTGTCTGCATGCAGGTTTGTGCACCCGTGTCGTGCAATGCCTCAGAGGTCAGAAGAGGGTGTTGGATTCTCCTGGAACTGGAGTTAAAGATGGTTCTCAGCCGCCATGTGGGTGCTGGGGATCGAACCCGGATCCTCTGCAAGAGCAGTCGGCACTCTTAACCGCTAGGCCATCTCTCCAGTCCCAGAGACTTTGGACTTTTGAACAGTGTTGAGATGATTAAGGACTATGCGGACTTTTGGGGTTGAACTAAATGCATTTTTCATTATGATATGGCTATCACCTATGCGGGCCAGGGAGTAGTAGAACGTGGTGGTTTAAATAAATACCTTGCCCCAACCTTGGGTTCCAAGTATTTGAACATACTGTCCCCAGTTGGTGGCACTGTTTTCGGAAGTTTAGGAGGTACAACCTTTCTAAAAGAAACACATCACTAGGGGTGGGCTTTGGGAGTATATAGTCCTACTCACTTCTGGTCTATCTCCCTCTGCTTTCTGCACCTGCTTGAAGATGTGAGCACTCGGCTTTGTGCTCCAGCTGCCCCTGGCCATGCCTCCCCACTATGGTGTACTCTTATCCCTCCTGAACCAGAAGCCAAATAAGTTCTTCCTTTATAAGTTGCTTTGGTCATGGTGCTATCACAGCAACAGAAAAAGTAACTAATACAGGGACCAACAAGGCCGAATAAGGAAGATGTATGAATGAATGAAAGAGACCATACAGAAAATATTTTAATACCAAAATGTAAGTATTCTGTCTTACTGGTTAAAAAACAAGCTGTTTGGCTTCTCATTTTAGAATCCCCACATGATACAGTGGAGTCATCCACAGATCAAGAGTATGAGAAGTATGAGAGTGAGGGCTGGGGACATGGCTCAGTGATAGAGCACTTGCAAAGTCCTGAGTTCTAGATCCAGCACTGAAAAATAAAAGACAAAGCATGAGGCCAGCCATACAGCAGGAGTGGTTATCATCCAAGTACTAACTCCAACCCACAACCACTGCCTGCTTCTATTCCTACGAATGGGGCCTTTATATTTTCGATAGTTGGAAAAAAATCCAAAGAAGGTTACTATTTCATGAAATATGGAAAATATATGAAATTCAAATATTAGCATCCAGAAATCATATCTTTCTTTGCACGTTCACTTCTCTATGTTTCATCTGTGGATACTTTTGTGCTACAGTGGAACACAGTCCTACAATAAACACTATGTATCTATGGCCATGGTACAAAGAATATTTACTGTCATCTGGCCTTGACAGAAAAAACTTGCCAACCACTGCATCTGAAAAATGGTTAGTGAGGAGGAAGAAAAAAAGAATAAAAATAAAGAACGATTGAAAACAAATTGGTTGTAGGTATATATACTCATCGACATTTTAAAATCCTCTAAATTAGCTGGGTGTGGTGGCACATGCCTTTAATCCCAGCACTCGGGAGGCAGAGGCAGGTGGATCTCTATGAGTTCAAGGCCTGGTCTACAGAGTGAGCTCCAGGACAGCTGGTACTAAAAGGGAGACCCTGCCTCAAAAATACCAAAAAAAAAAGGGAAAAAACTGAAAAAAAAAACCTAAAACTAAAATCCTCTAAGTCGACTGAAACCACCCAGAGGGCACTGGGAACCGTTTTTTCTGCAGAAACATGAAAGTTTAGAAGACCCTTAAAGACAAAATGGAGGAAAGGTAAGACGCTAGAAATTGCAGACTTATGACTGAATATGGATAGGCAGAAAAGCATGCTGCAAAGTCCATCAGAAAGCATCTTTCAGAGAAGATCCTATCTAGACTATTGTTGGGAAGAACACTGCCTTGCAAAGCATCTAGCAAGATAGATGCAGAGTCAAGGCATGAGGGGTGGTAGAGCTTCGGGAGGCAGACAATAAAGAAAAATGAGTGGAAGAGGGTGAGGCTGAAATATTTGACAAAAAATAAGGGTTCCTAGGTAGACATGGTGGTGCGAGCCTGTAATCTCAGCATTCAGCAGGCAGAGGCAAGAATATTACAAGTTCAAGGTCAACCTGGTCTATGTATTGAGTTCCAGGCCTCCCAAGGATACATAGCAAGACCCTGATCATAAATAAGTAAGGGGCTGGAGAGATGGCCTAGCGGTTAAGAGTGCTGACTGCTCTTGCAGAGGACCCGGGTTTGATCCCCAGCAGGGTTCAGCACCCACATGGCGGCTGAGAAGCATCTTTAACTCCAGTGCCAGGGGAATCCGATACCCTCTTCTGACCTCCATGGTATTGCAGGACATGGGTGCACAAACCTACAAGCAGACAGTTCATTCATACACATACAAAAATAAATAAAAAATTAATAAATAAGTACATAAATAAATAAATGTTTCTGAGTGTAGACTCCCAAATGGATACACTCTGAAGCAATGCTTCTAAATCTTTTTTTTTTTTTTTTTGGTTTTTTTTGAGACAGGGTCTCCCTTTATCCCCAGCTGGCCCGGAACTCACTATGTAAATCAGGCTGGCCTTGACTCACAAAGATCTGCCTGCCTGCATCTGCCTCCCGAGTACCCAGACTAAAGGTATGTGCCACTACACCCAGCTTGCTTCTCAATCCTACACATGCAAATGAATCCTCTGAAGTCTTATGAGAAGGCAAATTGTGAATCAGAAGGTCTGGAGTGAAACTCAAGTTCCAAGTGATGCTGATGCTACTGGTTAGAGAACGGCACTAATTTGCAAAAGCAGAGTGAGGCCACCCCCTTCATCACTAGAGCTCCTCCTAGAGATTCAAGGTGAGATCCGGATTACTGGGCACACTAGAAAGTTATCTCCTATCTTGATCAGGGTCTCTGTATCTATAATAGCATTGCATGGCTTAGTGAATTTTACTGTACCTAAAATTCTGGTAGCGTTTGTACCAAAGAATCATTTTCTCTCAAGGAACAAAGATTTGCTGTCATGGACAATCTTCTATTATGCTATGGCCTCCGAATACAATGACCATAAAAGTGGAGATGTAAAAAGCTGTGAGCACTGTTCACATCACTAAAAAGAATACATGTTTTGACATACATGATGTTGTAAGTCTGGAAGTATTTGTAAAACCTAACCCCATAATGACTTCCCACAACATGTATAATCCCTTGGTGTGCCAATAGAATTTCTTCTCCAGTTTTGAATATCAGGAAAGGACAATTGTCCAAAGCCTAACTGTTGAGAAACTTCATGACAGTTTTAGAGCCACAAACTCAGTCACCAGAGTAGGAAGTCCAGCTTCACCAGAAAGCAATAAACTCATTTAACTTCCAAAATCTTCAGCCACAGAAAACATGGAAAGATGGTTTGCTCATTTTAGCACGGCTCTCAACCACACGAGCCTAACTCTTTTAAAGTTTAATTACTGGTTTTCCCTTGCCAAAATAAACATGGCCTTCTGCATCCTGTATATGCCAAAGAATGTTTCCAGGCTTGCTGCATTTCAAAGTGCATCTAGAATCTCCTGAGTATAGGGCGTAACTTTCAAGCTAATGAAATAGTATGAATTCTATGAGAAAAATTTTAAAAGTTTAATAGCTAAGGGCTCCAAATGCCAAAAGTTTTAAGCCATCCCTCACCCCTTTCCAATAGATTTGATCCTTTACCTTAAGACTATGTTTTTGTTAGCTCGTACTCTCTGGGTCCATCATTCTCACCCATCATGAATCATTAAAATAATCAAATGCCAATACCTTTCAAGTCTTGAGAAGAAACCCTCTGATTTCCTTCATGTTCATTTCTAAATCTATTAAGGTGGAGTTAACCATTGCAATCCACCAAAATCACTAGGACTAAAAGCAAAAGCCTTGAAGAATTACATTTTAAAGGACTGCTTTCTATTTTGTGAATTGGATTTTGAAATTTGTTCAAGCAAACATTAACAAAAGTCAAATGAAAGATTCCAGGGTGGTTCTTTTCTTCCCTGACAAAATAACTACATGTATCTAACTATGGATTCATTGATAAACACTTGATTTGCAAACTGCAATAATTTTTTTCTCAGTGCATTGAATCCACCATCCCTTGAAAACTATATATACATTTGTTACACTTACAAATCAAAATTTAAAAAAAGAAAATGATATATACATTTGTTACAAAAGAAAACCTTCCTTTTTTCATATTTGATTGAAACTGAGCAGGCATCACCATTTCTTAACACAAGCAGACACCCATCCACATGCATTATGACAAGTTTTTCTAGAATAAAATATTAAGAAGCTTTTGGACAGATACACAGTATCCCTGTCTTCCAGTGCTCCACTTACCTAGAAAGAGGATCGTGCCCAGCACCAGGGTGCCACCAACAAACACTGCCAGGGCGATTCGAATGCCTCGGTTGGTCCTCTTTCCAGTTTCCATGGTGCTCCCCCCTTCTGCTTCCATGAGAAGGGCCAGAGAGAAGACTCAGGAAGAAAGTCACTTTTCACTTTTTGTAGTTTGGTCTCAAGACTTTGTCAGGCATTGATATCCAAGACTCTCTTGCTCTTCTGCTAATGGACAGCTTGAAAATTATAGTCAGGAAACCTCCTCTCACCACCCTTTCTCAAATAATCCTTCACAAATGAAATAAAAGAAATTCAAAATATTGGTTGCCTTGGCTCTCCCTCTATTAGACAAAACAAACAGCGGTTGCTTTATCTCAGTGCTCTCCCTCAGCAAAGTCCCTCAACCGATTGTTTGGCAGGCTCTTCCCTCAAGCGTTCTGAGTATACATGTTTTACTAGGTTACTGCACAGATGTTTTAGCAATTTAAATGTATAGTCACTTGGGGAGAAAAAAAAAGCAATTGTCTTTATCAAAACTGGATTCTCAACCTCCCCCTAACCATGATAAGTTAGGTGGTGGGGACACTCAGAACCCACTTCCAGATCTCAATTAGTCATGTAATTCTGCTGCAATAATCATTCTCCTTGCCTGAAGTGTCTTAGTCAAAGTTACTCTTGCAGTGTATGAGTCCCTTTTTAAAGCCTTCTAAGAGTTCCTAGGATATCCTGGAGCATTTTATTTTAGGAACTTTGTGTATGAAAGCATGTGCCAAAAATCAGAGTCATAGTCCAGTGCAATGCAAAGTAGTAATTAAGACAACCTAGAGAGGTTGATGGTTTGGACTGGGACTTTTTTTAAGACAGAAGAAAAATCACTTCCTCTTTGTGCTGCTAAGAATTGTACAAAAGACAGCTAAGTATATGAATTAAGCTTATTAGCAACCACAAAAGATACAGTAAAAGATTCTTTCCCCTGCATGTTTTGATGAGCACTGCACCCATCTATTTTGTTCTTTAGTTCCTCTGAGGCAGTCACTCTTTAGGATGTTTTTGTGCTTCTTTAAAAGTATTTCAGCAGATTCCCCAGAATGAATTCAGACTCATTTGGTTTCACTAGAAAGACTGATTCATCACAGGTCTTTGACTTCTTTGATTATGATAAAATTCAAACTAGGAAAAGCTGCTCTCTTCATGGGGAAGGAGAACTGACGTTGCAATACTATTGAGATGATTTGGATTTTATCATTTAATGATACAGATTATCATTAATTCCCAACGAAGTTACTACCTACCTGTTCATGTCCAGCTAGAGGTTATAAGATGGTGGGAGTGTAGGAGGAGGATTCAGAAACATCTAGAAACCAAGAGAACAAAACTTGTGCATATAGCTTTGGTAGTGACGCCAAAGCTCAGTGGATGCTAAAGAATGCAAGACAACAAGGCCATACATTCACACTTCTATCTAACTAGGCTTGATTAGGCCTTAATCCCATGGCACGGGGCATGGAATTCTCCCAAGTTTAGAAACTTATTCCATAACACACCCTAACCTTCCTTTCTGCTTGTTTCTTGTCATCCCAAACTTGGACAGGTGTCCAGGCCTTTGATCGAGTTAACATCACAGCATGCTATGGCTCTTCTGTGTTCATTGGCTGTAGATGTTACTTCACTATTGTTATCTGTTGCTGCTACATAAAGCAGTCCTTTGTCCCCTCACACAGGATTTTCCCAAGAGTGTTTGTTATTGGTTCCGTAGCACATTTTAAGGCTGTTAGCTTCGTGAGATCCAGGATCATGGCTATGATTTTCAGTGCTGTAGCTCCAGCAACAACAGTTCCCGGTCTGAGCACAGTAAAGAGTAAAGAAGAACAAGGAGAAAGAAAAATCATACAGGTTTACGCCTAGTTTGTTGTTAAACAGCTTTGGGAACCTGTCACACCACTTCCTTGGAGAGGGAGGGGCTTCAAACACACTGCTGATGATATTTTACATGGTGTATTAGTTACTTTTCTGTTGCTGTAATTAAAAAAAAATCATGATGAAGGAAACTTATGGAAAGAAGAGTTTATTTGGGCTTATGAACAAGAGTCCACCATGGCAGAGAAGGAATG
The DNA here is from genome assembly GCA_009823505.1 of Rhizomys pruinosus. Taxonomy (NCBI): domain Eukaryota; kingdom Metazoa; phylum Chordata; class Mammalia; order Rodentia; family Spalacidae; genus Rhizomys; species Rhizomys pruinosus. The sequence continues at coordinate 123,983 of VZQC01013765.1, read as the reverse complement.
GCAGGAGGCAGCTGGAACTGAAGACTGAGTGCTCACATCTTCCAAAGATGTGTCCTCATAGGAAGCAGAGAGAAAGACTACAAGTGGGAGCAGGTGAGGAACTGTCAGAGCCCACCCCTAGTGACATCCTTCCTCCAGCAAGGTCACACACATTTCCTGAAGGTTCCATGACCTTCCCCAAATGGCACCAATAGCTGACCAAGTGTTCAAATACTTGGAGCTTATGGGGGACAATTCCATTCAAGGCCCCACACATGGGCAGGGCCTTTTGGTTTTAATCTCTTAACATATACACATGACAGAAAACACACTTGTGGCTCCAAGATCAATAATGGCCTCAGGTGGCATGGGATGAGACACTGAAAGATGGAGAAATAAGATCATTGTGAGACACTGTGTATCAGCAGCTTGATGAGCCTTCCTCTGCACAGGGGTGAGGACAGCCATCCAAGCATGACAATGGGGACAGGTTCTTCCCTCTTTCCTTCTCCTCCAAATCTCCTCACATCTTTCAGGATCCTGACTGACATGGAATGGTGACTGTGGATTGCCAGTCGGAATAGTCTTCACCTGCCTTGTATTTATAACTCCCCAGAAGTGAGGGCAATCTGGTAATTTCCTCTAAATTCTACCCATCTATTGTTGACAGATAGGAATTCATTCCTAAACATTCAACAGTTAAGTAAAAAGCCATTAAGAAAAAAAAAACTACTTCTAGTAATAGAAAAATTGATGCTTTCTATTCTAAACCAAAACATGCATAGAAAAAATATGCATCAATTTATGAAAATAAGTCTATGGAAGTAAAAAAAAACTCTCAAAATGTTAAAAATAGCTTTTTCATATAATGTAATTTAATGAATGCTTCTTTTACTCACCAAAGAAATAAAGGAACATTTGAGAGTGGGTGGGCTTAATAGAGGAAAGGGTATGGGTGAATCATTCATTATAACACGCAATCTTCATTATATGCCATTTTCTGCATTAATTTCCCAACCTTTGGGGAGATGGTCATTATCTAGTACTGAAAATAAACTGCACTTAAAAATAAATTAGGACCAAAAAACCTTTAGGGCAAAAATTTTTTAAAGTTTAAGGTACAAATAATGAGTTGGTTCACAGAGGGTCAAAGCAGAGGACAGAAAAAGAGAGCACACACATGAGCCTACTCTGGCCCAGGCCCTGTTTCTATAAATAAAGTTTTATTGGATCACCTATGACTGCATTCATGCTACAAGGTCAAAGTTATGTAGTATTGTGGCAGACATTTTGGCCTATGGAGCTTAGAATGTTTTACTCTCTGGCCTATTCCAGACAAAAAAGTTTATTGACTTCTTATTTGAAAAGATGTTACTTCTTCAGTTGGGCATGGTGGCACACACCTTTAATCCCAGCACTCGGGAGACAGGCAGGCAGATCTCTGTGAGTTCAAGGCCAGCCTGGTCTACAGAGCGAGCTCCAGGACAGCTGGAACTAAAGGGAGACCCTGTCTCAAAAAGACCCCCCCCAAAAAGAAACAAAAAGATGTTACTTCTTCAAATGACCTCCACGACATATATCCCCAAAGTCACTTGTTCTTCCAACCTGCAACTCAAAATTGTTCCAATCTACGTTTTTGGAATAGAAATCATTGTGTCAAAGAAATTGATGAATGCACCTTTGCCTGAAACTGTAATATTGAGACTATATAATATTATTCCATATGTTTGGGAGTGAAAAGTATTTTTTTCAGGGGATGGGGAGAAGAGGATTGTCTAAAAAAGACTACTCCAGAGTTGTGAAAATAAATGTAAGTGGCAAGTCATTCTGCAAGGCAAATTTGTTGATAGTGCAAGATGTACCCACTCAATTCTTTCAAATAGAAACATCCAAGACCATGTTGAACCTAAACTTCAATCACTTAGTGAATCAAAAGAAAACAAATACATATATTGGTCTTTTTGAGACAGAGTTTCCCTTTAGTCCCAGCTGGCCTGGAACTCACTATGTAGAGCAGGCTGGCCTTGAACTCACGGAGATCCTCCTGCCTCTGCCTCCTGAGTGTTGGGATTAAAGGCACGTGCCACCCACCATGCCTGGCTTCCTGAAACTTTCTTATGCAAAGCCTTTCGAGGAAAGCCCAGGAAAACAAGCTGGAAGTTCGGGAATGTTCAACTGGACTTACACATGGAAATACTTGAAACTTTTGCCAATTTGGCCACAAAAACCCTCCCTTGAGATAAGATTTGTCTGAACACTTCCCACTTGCCCTTTAGGACACACAAGTAAGATTATTTGTTTTAGCTGGTGGTGGTGGTGCATGCTAGCAATCCCAGGGCTAAGGAGGGACAAGCAGCAAGAGGACCAGTTCAAGGGAGCAAGTCAGAAGAGTTAAAAAAAAAAAAAGCTCCAATCTAGGGACTGTGGTAAGACCTGGTTATTTGTTGGCTACGTCCTACAGAATAGTGGGGTTCAAATTGAGGATGTCCACTAATGAGATACATTACTTATATTTGATCTCTTGAAACACTTCTCCTAGGTAGGTGTTCTTATCTCCTTTTTTTTTTTAGTCTTTTCAAGCCAGGGTCTCCCTGTAGCCCCAGCTGTCCTGGAACTCACTCTGTAGACCAGGCTGGCCTTGAACGCACAAAGATCCGCCTGCCTCTACCTCCCAAGTGCTAGGATTAAAGGCGTGTGCCACCACACCCGGCTCTTATCTCCTTTTAAGATAAAAAAAAAAAATTGAAGTTTGAAACAAGTGATTCACTGAAGGTTACAGGATCACATTTGTCTGAAGGTCAAAATGGTTTCAAATTCCAAATTCTTGTTTCTTTCCCCAATTATTTGATAAGTTTGCTTATCAGGTAATTAGGAAAGGTAGGAGCAGCATGTCAAAATGACACTTGAGCTGAGGAAAACGGGTAAACTATGCTCCCTTTAATTCTCTTGTTTACAAAACTAATTACCAGATTTTATTTCCTTATTAGAAGAAGCAGCCATCATTTAATGCCGAGGGGGAAAAAAAAGTTTTCCATTGGAAAATATAAACATCTGTGTGGAAAATAGCTCCTATTGCATCTCTGTTAGTAATTGAACTTTGGGAAGGACGCATAAATCTGGAAGTCAATCTATCCTTGTAGTAGTGTACTTGGCCATTTTTGAGCCAATCGGGGGGAATTTCTCTCTTTTTTCTTTTTCTGTTTTAAGTGGCTTACAAAGCACCCCGTATCCTTATGGCTTTTTCTATTTATTTTTATTTTTATTTATTCTTGTATGTGTATGAATGTACTGTCTGCATGTAGGTTTGTCCACACAATGCCACAGAGGTCAGTAGAGGGCGTCGGATTCCCCTGGAACTGGAGCTAAAGACAGTTCTCAGCCGCCATGTGGGTGCTGGGGATCGAACCCAGGTCCTCCGCAAGAGCAGTTGGCGCTCTTAACCGCTAGGCCATCTCTCCAGCCCTCTTATGGCTTTTTCATACATATTTCTTTGTTTGCCTATCTCCCTTTCCAGCGCTTCTTCTCCCCGCTCCTTAGCTGCACAACCACTTAAATCTTTCCACCCCCAGTATTACCCGTTCCGATGTCCTATCACATCTTCTACTTGATTTCTTGATTTCCTTACCTCCTTGGCCATATCTTCCACTTCTCATTCTTTTTATGTATATTATTAACAGTCCTACTGTGTTCTCTAGATAAAGATAACTAAAGGTGGCTGATGAAAACTAAGGTCACGGGGGCTAGAGAGATGGCTCAGGGGTTAAGAGCACCAACTGTTCTTGCAGAGGACCCGGGTTCGATTCCCAGCACCCACATGGTGGCTAAGAACAGTCTTTAACTCCAGTTCCAGGGGAATCCGACACCCTCTTCTGACTTCCACAGCACTGCACAACGCGACACGGGTGCACAAACCTACAGGCAAACAGTACATTCAGATAGTACACTCATACACATAAAAAAAGAAAAAAAGAAAAAAAAAAAAAGAAAACTAAGGTCACATGATGGGTAAATGACAGAGTACAGTGAAGACTCAACTCTGTCTTCATATGCAGTTCATATGCTAAGACAACAAACATGGAGAAAGCCTTTGAAAGAAGTTTATTCATTTCCAAGAGGAAGGACTTAGCATGTCACACAGAGACAGGAGGGAATGAACCCGGTTAGCTAGGGGAAGAAGTGGTGAAGGGAAAGCATGTGCTCCTGGGAGGTAAGGTAAGCATGTGGACAGCTTTCAGATTAGATGGTTTGAATAATCTCTGGTGGTTCCCATCAACAGCAATGGTCTTCAGCACTCCAGTACCCAGCCAGCCCTTAGGTGGTCAAAGACGGAATAATAGAGGTCTCAACCAAGTGCGGGATCCTGACAAACAGAGCAGGTAAAGATGTGGATTCAGGCCAGGCATGTGGTGCACACCTTTAACCCCAGCACTCAGGAGTCAGAGGCAGGCAGACCTCTGTGAGTTCAAGGTCAGCCTGGTCTTCTACACAGCGAGCTCCAGGCGAGCTGGGACTAAAGGAAGACCCTGTCTCAAGAACACCAAAAAAGATGTGGATTCAAAATTATTTCTTTTGTCTAGTAAAGGTATCAAAGGTTCAGGCAAATATTTTACTACCTCTGGAGGGAGGTTAGCTTACTGTTGAAGAGAGAGTCAGTCCCTCTAGGGTTCTGTAACATCCAAAGATGTCAAGCATCATAAAATAAAGAAAAATTGGGCTGAAGAGATTGCTCAGTGGGTAAGAGCACTGGCTGTTTGTTCTATCAGAGGACCTGGGTTTGATTCCCAGCACCCACATGGTGGATAACAGCTGTCTGTGACTCTAATTCCAGGGGACCTGACAACCTCTTCTGGCCTCTGTGGGTTTTGCAAGACATGAGTTCACTTACATACATGCAGGTAAAAAAAACTCATACACATAAAATAAAAATTTTAAATATATAGAAAGAAAAACTTTTGCCAGGCATGGTGGTGCACACCTTTAATCCTAGCACTTGGAAGGCAGAGGCAGGCAGATCTTTGTGAGTTCAAGGCCAGCCTGGTCTACAGAGCAAGTTCCAGGACAGCTGGGGCTACAGGGAGACCCTGTCTCGAAAAGGCCAAAAAAAAAAAAAAATCTGAAACCTTACTTAACCATTTTAATTAACTTGAACCTAAACATTGAAATGGGGGTTGAAAAAAATAGTAAATTTTTCTTTATACTATAAATGTAGTTTCAGTATNGTGAGTTCAAGGCCAGCCTGGTCTACAGAGCAAGTTCCAGGACAGCTGGGGCTACAGGGAGACCCTGTCTCAAAAAGACCAAAAAAAAAAAAAAGAAAGAAAAACTTTTAAAAACATAATAAATCTAGCTCCTAAGCATAGACTATTTTCAAAGTGTTCCACTATATAGGACTTTCTAAAATGTAGTAATTTTTATCCAACTAATGCTTATATGCTACATGCTCATAGCGAGCAAACCCACTCTGACCCCTCAGGAACACCAAATGATTTTATGCCTCTGCATAATAGCAGTTCAATGAAGGTTTAGCCAGATGAAAGCAAGAGGTGCTAAGGAACGGATCTTAAGTTGTACTGAGCTCCACCATTTTCGAGAAGACTAGTAAAAACACAGTGCTGGGCTCTAACGGTGGAGGTATTGATTCACTATGTTGGGGACAAGCTGGAAACTTGCATTTTCTTTTTGGTATTTTTGAAACAGGGTCTTCCTTTAGTCCCAGCTGGCCTGGAGCTGGCTCTGTAGACCAGGCTACCCTTTGACTTACAAAGATGCCCCTGCCTCTGCCTCCCAAGTGCTGGGATTAAAGGCGTGTGCCACCATGCCCAGCACTAAAGGGTTCTTAGCAGCCATGTGGGTGCCGGGAATAGAACCCAGGTCCTCTGCAAGAGCAGTCAGTGCTCTTAGCTGCTGAGCCATCTCCCCAGCCCCAAAACTTGCATTTCTAACCACGTCCCAGATGATGTTGACCCCATTGGTCTGGAGACCACATTTTGGGAACCACTGGCTTAGAGCAGCCATTAAATCTCCTCACGCTGCAGTGAACTGAATGGAAGACCCAGCAAAACCAAACAATAAACTGGTGTAGTGAAACCAGTGCTGGCATTCAAAACCTTTAACAACCAGTGTGCAGGCCACTGAGCAGCTGCTATGGTTTGGACAAGTGTCCCCCAAAGTACCATGTGTTAAAAGCTTGGTTCCCACCCCATGGCACAATTGGGAGGAGACAGAATCTTTTTTCTTTTCTTCTTTTTTTTTCGGTCTTTTTGAGACAGAGTTTCCCTTTAGCCCCAGCTGGCCTGGAGCTCTCTATGTAGACCAGGCTGGCCTTGAACTCACAGAGATCCACCTGCCTCTGCCTCCCAAGTGCTGGGATTAAAGGCAGGCTCTACTACACCCGGCAGAAGACAGAATCTTTAAGAGTACAGCCTAGTGTAAGCCGGGCGTGGTGGCGCACGCCTTTAATCCTAGCACTCGGGAGGCAGAGGCAGGCGGATCTTTGTGAGTTCAAGGCCAGCCTGGTCTACAGAGTGAGTTCCAGGACAGCTGGGGCTGCAGGGAGACCCTGTCTCGAAAACACCAAAAAAAAAAAAAAAAAAGAGTACAGCCTAGTGTGAAGTTCTTTTTCCAGCCCCTGAAGGGAATTTGGGATTCCAGCTCTAGCCTACCCCTCTTTTTTGTTTGTTTTTTGTTGTTTGAGAGAGGGTCTCCCTAAAGTCCCAGCTGGTCTGGCACTCACTATGTAGACCAAACTGTCTGCATCTCACAGAGATCCACCTGCCTCTGCCTCCCAGGGGCTAGGATTAAAAGGTGTGCACCACCATGCCTGGCTTCCTGTCCCTCTCTTTCCGCATCCTAGCCATGAGGTGAATAGCTTCATCATGTGCTTCTGACAGTGATGGACTATTGCCTCACCCCAGGCTTAAAGTGACAGAGACAATTGATCATGGACTAAATCCACCGAAACTGTGAACTATAATAAATCTTTTCTCTTCTTAATTTTATTATCTCAGGTATTTTGTTACATTAATGGAAAGCTGATTAACACATCAAAGGACTGGGGCCAATTTCAGAAGACCCTACTTGGCATCATCTCTCAGTTGCTGAATCTAGAGAGTTGCTGCAGAAGGGCTGGCACGGATGAGGCTGTAGGAGCCAGAGCTTGGAAGGAGGCTTATCAATATTTAACAACAGCTGCAGCCAAATGGGGTAGGAACCAACCTAGCTGTACTCATGAGTCAAATTTCAGTCTTTTGATGGTAGATTAAACTTTAAATCCATCAGCACTACTATCAAATATTAGAAAACATATTAAAATGCTTCAAACATGCATTTTATATTCTGAGTTCACCTCTGGATGGCTCCATTCACAACCTACACACCAGGCATTTTAAACTCCTTCAGGTTCCCAAATACACTAAGCTTCAGCTTGGCTTTGTGCCCTTTGAAAAAGATTTCCTTGTTTGCCTGGAAAACCACTTCCTCAGAAAACTCAGATTCATCTTTTTATAAAGAGTCAGCTCAGAATTTACCTCCTTTTTCATCTTTTTTGAGACAGCATTTCCCTGTAGCCCCAGCTGGCCTGGAACTCACTCTGTAGACCAGGCTGGCCTTGAATTCATGGAGGTCTCCCTGCCTCTGCTTCCCTAGTACTGGGACTAAAGGCATGTACCACCACGCCTGACAAGATTTTACCTTTTTAGAAATATCTTCCCAGACCGTTCTTCTTACTAAAGTCATGGGCCAACCTATAAATCAGATCACTTAGAATGATTACAACAGTGCTCTAAACCGCTGAGCCATCTCTCTAGCCCCTTTTTCTTTTCTTGAAACTCCTAGGTGTCCCACTCTCATGGATGCATGTTGCTACGTTACCAAGCAGAAAAGCACAAAAATGACACAAGCGAGGGACATGGTATCTGGAAGCAAACTCTCTGGGTTGTTCTCCAGCACAGTTACTTATTGCTGTGTGACCTTAGGGAAATCACCTATTCACTCAGACTCCCAATCTGACAAAGGAAAACAGCAATAATTTCTATTCAATAGGTTTATTGTAAGAAGAAGAACCTGGTTGAGAAAATGATAGGCATCAATAATGCTGAGCTTAATGTTTTATATTTTTATCTCCCACAAATATACTTGTAAATGTTTTCCATTGTTTCATAACTGTCTATGCCTATGAGAAGAATTCTGTGCAGGCTGGCAGAAAGGCTCAGCAGGAACAGATGCTCACAGCAAGCCTGATGACATGAGCTCAATCCCCAGACCCCACATGGGAGAAGGAGAGAAACAACTCCTGCAAGTTGTCCTCTGACACACGCACATGCACACATACACACACACACACACACACACACACACACACATACACACAAACACACACTTGCATAAATGTAACTAAACTTTTTTGGGGGGGGTATTTTTGAGACAGAGTCTCCCTTTAGTCCCAGCTGACCTGGAGCCGGCTTGGTAGACCAGGCTGGCCTTGAACTCACAGAGATCTGCCTGCCTCTGCCTCCCAAGTGCTGGGACTGACTACAGGCATGTGCCACCATGCCCAGCATTTTTTTTGGGGGGGAGTAACTAAACATTTTTTAGAAACAAGTTTTCAGTAGAGACTTTGAGAAAGGAAGGAGGGAGAAAAGGAAAAAGGAATAAAGAGGAATAAGAGGGAAGAGGAGTGAAGGGGAAGGATGTGTTTTATAATCACAAATTTGGGGGTAGGTATTTGGTTGGTTTTATTTTGTTTGTTTATTTGTCTGTCTTTTTGCTTTTGAGACAGAATCTCACACTGTAGTTCACGCTGGCCTGGAACTCAGTACGTAGGCTAAACTGGCCTCAAGCTTGCTGGAATCTTCCTGCCTCTGCCTTCTGAACACTGGGGTTACAGGCATGTACCACCATGCCTGGCCACAATTGTTTTAAATGTCACCTCTTCTCTGGTCTCTTCTTTTAGCCTTCACTGCAGACACTGGTCATCCTACCCTAACTGGCAATGAGGAAAAGCTGATGTAACCATACACCTATCTGCTTCCTCCATTTTCTAGGCCATTTGAGAGTTGGAACAGTCCTCTGACCATCTTTACATCTCTGGGACCTGATAGGGAAGGGATTTAACTTCGTAAAATGAATGCACCTAAAATCCCAAGGAGATTACCAAAGTCAGCCTGATAAGGTGAGGTTCACAGTGTGATTTTTGTAGCTGAGATGAAGAAAAAGAAATGATAATAGAGCCTTTTTCTTGTATTATAGTCATAGTCAAGGACAGGAAGCAAAGTGTTTCTTTCAAGGTAGTAGTCACACTATCGTTCACATCCCTTTCCTTTGACCTCCCTAATACTGAGTGCTCTCGTGTGTATCAAATCTAGAATTGGTTCATTCAAGACATGTCCCTCTTCTCTAGAACATTCATCCAATAGAATACTCAGTGAAAAGGGAAAAAATGGATGGACATAAAGCAAGGCATTGTCTACAAATGGAGAAAGACAACTAAGATTTCTAAATTGTAACTAATAAATTTCCATTTTATAATTCCATATTAAAGTTTTCAAATAAAAAGAGCTTGTTTAACGCTGTATATTTGCCATTATTCTTCTAAGTATAGCTTACCAAGTTCACTAGACACATTTTTCGGCATTAAAGGGAATCAAATCCAATACTGTCCATACTTTTTAAAAACTGTTCTATAGGGCTGGAGAGATGGCCTAGCAGTTAAGAGCGCCAACTGCTCTTGCAGAGGACTCGGGTTTGATCCCCAGCACCCACATGGTGGCTGAGAACCGTCTTTAACTCCAGTTCCAGGGACACCTTCTTCTGACCTCTGCGGCATTGCACAACACGGGTGCACAAACCTACATGCAGACAGTACATTCATACACATACAAAAAATAAATAAAAATTTTAAAAAAATTAAAAAACTGTACTATAGTTCCTTAAATATACCCTATACTGTAGGTCTGAAACCAAAAACTAGAAATAGGGTCCAGTCACATACCACTTCAGGCCATAAATCACGCTATCAGCTATTAACTCAAATGCATTCTATTCTCCTGCCTCACAAATATACCTCATGTCCACCTGGCAGGCAAGGGCCCAATTCAGAAGTCTCAGAGTACATGGAGTTCCAGGCAGAAACGTGTTAGTGAGCCGGCACTGGCTCTCTGCCCACACCCTGTCTACTCTTGCTCCCCAGCAGCCTAGCCAGTGGGGAAAAGGAGGATGAACAGAGAAAGTATACCCGAAAATTGACTTCTAAGTCAATTTGGACAGGAGATTTCCAGTCTTGTGGATACAAACTGTGTTTTAGAGGGGCACAGAGGTATGTCCCATTACCAAGGAAGACTCCTCAGCCAGGGGCAAGGGGCATAGCACACAGACAGCCATCTTGGAACCCTGTTGAAGCCAGGACCTAGGGCAAGGTCCCTCTTGCCCAGGGCTAAGGACTAAACTGTGTATCCTTATCATGTAGTTCACAATAGGAAGTCCTTTCCCAACCAACCTACCTAAATAGATTTAAGGTACAAAATTATTTCTGAGCAGAGAAATAAAGATCTCAGGTGCCAGAGATGAGCTACGATCAACAGCTTGACAGCTAAAACAAAAAGAAAATGACCTCAGTTACAGGTTCTTCAAGTAATTTATGCAAGCTCATTTCTTTAAGCAGACAATGTTTTTCAACTTGTCAGCTTCTAGGAATATTTTATTATGTTATTATTATATAAAATACACACAATGATATATGAATCTCAAAAATGTAATACATTATGCAAACAGAAAAGATCATTTGTCTTTCTAAGGAGGTGATAAATACTACATTACACAATAGACTGCTTCGCTCATATTATTTCATTTGGAGTTTACTGTTAAATCTCAAAAGCTTAGCATTATTTAATGGTAATAATCCCCAATCGTAACCACTCACATGATCAATTCCATTTAATTCCTGATGTTTCCTTAATGATGAGAAAGCTGTAGTACTTTTGTTTGAAGCCAGCACACCAAGTCCCACCGTATACTATAATTAAGAACAACTGTTTACTTTTTCTTAAATGCAACACCCCTCACCCCCACCTCAAAAGCTAGACATTAAAGTACTAAATATAATGATCTTGGTAAGCCAAATTGCTATGTTCCTGGCAGCCCTTCCCTGCTGTTTCCCTTAAACATTTCTATCTGAAATGATGATGGGAAAAAAAAAAGAAGGAAAAAAAATAGAAACTTGGAAAATACACGGTGATATAGTTTGGCTATATCTTCCACCAAACCATCCATTTCCATTTGAGTGTTTCACTCACTTTCTCTCTCTCTCTCCATCCTTTGTCCTGTTCCGAGCACTTTAGGTTTTTATGCATATTGTCTGAGACGCCCATGTGTACACCAGCACATTGTTGAGTCAGTTTCCCTGGTAGATGGGGGGTAGGGAGGGTGAGAACCTTCAGCCATCTTGGTTCCTTTGGTAACCATACCAAGGCCTAGCCTACAGAAGGACTCAGGATGCTAGTGAATGAAAAGATCACCTTGTGGTTCTCATGAGCTATGTAATACAAGCTGAGCATTCTGAATCCAAATATCCCAAATCCAAGATGCTACAAAAATCAAAACTCTCAGCAACAATAAAATACCAGAGGGGAAATTTCACCCTTAATAAGGCACAGTAAAAATGTAGATGGAAGCCAGGTGTGGTGGCACACAACTTTAATCTCAGCACTCACTAGGGAGCCAGAGGTAAGTAGATCTCTGTGGGAGGCCAGCCTAGTCTACATAGGTTCCAGGCCAGCAAGGGCTGCAAAGTGAGAACCCCTCTTTTAAAAAAGAAGGAAACAGAGGCTGGAGAGAGAGAGAGAGAGAGAGAGAGAGAGAGAGAGAGAGAGAGATGACTCAGTGATTAAAAGCACTGGCATCTCTGGCAGAGGATATGGATTTGGTTCCCAGCACCCACATGGCAGCTAACAACCATCCATAACTCAAGTTCCAGGGGATCCAACACCTCTTCTGACCTTCGAGGGCATTGTACAACATGGGTGCACTTACATACATGCAAGCTATACACTCAAACACATAAAATTTAAAAAAAAGTTAAAAATTTTAAGCCAGGTGTGATGGCACACACCTTTAATCACAGCACTCAGGAGGCAGAAGCAGGCAGATGTCTGTGAGTTCAGTTCTGATCTACATAGTGAGCTTTAGGCAAGCTGGGACTAAAGGGAGACCCTGTCTCAAAAAAGACAAAAAAATTTTTTTAAACAAAAATGTAGATGAGACTAAAAATCTTTTATAAAAGTTGCCTCCAAGTTCTCTGTATAACAGGTATATGAAACTGAAAGGAATTTCATATTTAGACTTATGTCCCATGCACAACCTATCTCATTACATAAATGTAAATATTTCAAAAATCTGGGGAAAAAATGTGAACCACTACGAAACTCAAGCATTATATGCAACTCTATTTTTTCTTTTGAGACAGGGTCTCCCTGTGGCCCCAGTTGGCCTGGAACTCACTATTGAACACACAGAGATCCACTTGCCTCTGCTTCCCAAGGGCTGGGACTGAAGACATGCACCAGCGGCATGCCCAACCTAGGGATAATCAACTCTTATTGAGACTTGCTCTGACATAAAGACTATGAGGTATCAGGGTCCATTCCCCTTTTCCCAGGTACTTAATTAATTCAGTGTATTATTTTTATGGATTTCAGAATCTGAAAATCATAAATTTCAAATATAAGGTCCTGGATGAGGGTTGGGGAGCTACTTCCATAAGTAAAAGGCCTGCTACCAAAGCAGAAGGACCTGAGTTTTCACTCCAGAATTCACATAAGAAAAAGCCAGGCATAGAGGCTGGTGACGTGCTTAGCTGGTAAACATGCTTTCTGACAAGCTTGATAAACTGAGTTTAATCCCTAGAACTCACGTGGCAGAGGGAAAAAAATGACTCCCAAATGCCATCCTCTCACCTCCACACAAGTTCTGTGGCATGCCTTCCCCAACACAAAATTTAAATTATTTTTTTCAAGCTGGAGGGGCTGGAGAGATGGCTCAGCTGTTAAGGGCACTGGCTCCTCTTGCAGAAGACCTGAGTTCAATTCACAGCACTCGAATGGTGGCTAACAACCATCTCTAACTCCAGTTCCAGGGGAATCCACTAACTCCAGTTCCAGGGGAATCCAATGACACGGGTACCTTAGAAACATGCAGACAGGCAATACACTCTTACACATAAAAAAAAAAGGCTGGGTATGGTAGTGCATGCTAGCCTTATGGAGATAGAAAGAGGAGGATCCCTGGGGTTCCTTGGCCAGCCAACATAGCCTACCAGGCTTGTCCATGCTAACAAGAGATGCTCTTATAAAACATGGTGCACTGATGCCTGAGGAACAACTCCCCAAGTTGACTTTTAACCCCTGCACCCACACCACATAAACATACACATATCCACAAATCCACACACACACAAAACAGGCAAGAAAAAGATCCTGGATGATTCTAAGTTTCACTGTATAGAGAAAGACATATAAAGAACTTAGAGAATTCAGTGACTAAGGCAAGCCTACCAAGGCGTGACCTTGTGATAACATGACCTTAAGATGCATTTTAATTGCATTCTATCATTACTAGGAGACTGGCCATGGCTATGCTTGGGGAAATAGCATAGGACTGCACTTAATTCATGGTTATTTCTAAAGGTAAAATCTCAAGATATCAGATTCTCGAAATGCTTCGAAGGGAATCATTCATAATGGACTTGGACTAAGTAATCAGCACAATACGGCTGTTACTGCTTTGGTTGCCACTTCAGCCATCCGCTCCTAATGCTTTAATGTTGGATCATTTTTGGAAACAGATAAGTTCCAAACTACAAACAAAAGCAGATAACCACAGATATTTCATTTCTTAGCTAAATACAATTATGTGGTCATTATAAAAAACAAGTAATGTTTTTTAAGATGGTTTATGGGATCTGTCTTAAATTATATTAGTCTGTCTTTAACTATGATGATAAAGTACCTGAGACTCGGACACCTTATAAAGAAAATAGGTTCCAGAGGATGGAGTTAACTTCTGCTCAATACTCGGTAAGTGCCCTCAAGTCATGTTACAATATGCCAGATGGTGTCATGGCAGAAGCTTACACAACAAGAGAGATCAGGAAAGCAAGATATCAAGGTGGAAAACTTCACAGGTCAGCCTTGTTTTCTTTTTTCTTTTTTTTTTTTTTTGTATTCACTTTATTTTACCTGCTCTTGAGTTTGGGGTGTATATGTGTGTGTGTGTGTGTGTGTGTGTGTGTGTGTGTGTGTGTGTGTGTGTGTGTGTGTGTGTTTGTGTCAAAGTTTTACTTGGCAGCCCGGGTTGGGCTGGCCGCAAACTCCAGATCTTCCTGCCTCAGTCTCACAAGTATTGGGATTATAAGTATGTACCATCATACCTGACTCAGGGCTCGCTCTCTAACAACCCATTCTCTCCAGAACTCATTCATTCTAGAAGGCAAGCCTTACTGCCTTCCAAGTACTCCTAATCACCTAATTACATCTCATTATGCCCACCTCTTAAAAGATCCCCCGACTCTATACTGCAACACATAAGCCTTTGGGGGAAAATTCCTTCCAAACCACAGCACACACTTATTTACATTTCAACTCTTCGTAGGATACAATTTTTGGTGGGGGGAGTAGATTTCACATGATGAAGTGCTCTGTCCATGAACTTAATAATCTTAGGTATAACTGTATCTCGTGATGAAATGTATTGTTCACAGTGTCTTACCTACTTGCTATGAGACTGTTTAGCCTGTGATAACTGATTCCACATAAACTCAGTACTAATTTGAATCTTTAAAGTTAATGATTACAGTAAATTATATAGCCAAGCACTGGTGCATGCCTTTAATCCTAGCATTCAGGAGGCAGCGGCAGGAGGATCTCTGTGAGTTCAAGGCCAGCCTGGTTAGAGTGAGTTCCAGGACAGCCAGAGCTACAGAGAGACCCTGTCTCCAAAAAAGACCAAAAAATAAAATAAAATAAAATAAAAAAATAAAGTAAATTACATAGTGGAGTCATTTTAAGAAATCTTTCAGAGTAGTGCATGGTGGTACCCACCTATAATACCAGCACTCAAGTTACAGAGATGAGAGGATCAGTTCAGGTCAGCCTTGGCTATATAGCAATTCCAAGGCCAGCCTGGGCTACATAAGACCTTGTATCAAAAAAGAAATGGAGCCAGGCATGGTGGCGCATGCCTTTAATCCCAGCACTCGGGAGGTGGAGACAGGCGGGTGTCTGTGAGTTCAAGGCCAGCTTGGTCTACACAGCGAGTTCCAGGACAGCTGGGGTTACAGGGGGACTCTGTCTCGAAAAGACCTGTAGCCCCAGCTGTCCTGGAACTTGCTCTGTAGACCAGGCTGGCCTTGAACTCACAAAGATCTGCCTGCCTCTGCCTCCCAAGTGCTAGGATAAAAGGCGTGCACCACCACACCCGGCTATGGTGTACATCTTTAATGTATGCAGGAGCCAAAGCAGGTGAGTTTGAGGTCAGCCTGATCTACATAGCAGAGAGAGAGGGAGAGAGAGAGAGAGAGAGAGAGAGAGAGAGAGAGAGAGAGAGAGAGAGAGAGAGAGAGAGAGGGAGAGAGAGAGAGAGAGAGAGAGAGAGAGAGAGAGAGAGAGAGAGAGAGAGAGAGAGAAAGGGAGAGAGGGAGGGAAGAAGGAAGGAAGAAAGGAGGAAGGGACAGAAGGAGCGAGGGGGGGAGGATGGAAATGATTCCCACTACAATGTGATCTACATCCTTTTCCTTTTTGGAGATACTTTAAGATAAAATACTAACCATTAGTATTCTGTAGCCATCTCCTATACCCTTTAAAGTATTTTTAGGACAGACCCATCAACTCTCACTTTCTCAAAGCCAAAGCAATTCTAGGAACCAAACACAGCCCCATGAAAAAATCAGTTTACAGTGCTAAGAATGGAAGCCAGGATCTTGAGCATGCTAGGAAAGCACAGTGCTATATCCTGAGTCACAAATGAATATAAATACATTTCAATCCTTTAATAAATAACTTAATCAAAGGTACTGGGGCAAGCAATGCTCACAATGGAAAAACATTTTTACAACTCAAAGCAACAATATCTTGGTTCACGGCCCATAACAAGAAAAACCAAAACAGGAATAGCAGACAAGTGAAAGCCGTAATTATAAAAAGCAAAAGTTTAAGACACTAAAAAAAAAAATCAGTCTAGGGAATGGTTTTCTAAAATAAGACACAATAAACACAAACCATAAAGTGGAGTGACAAGTTTGACTACATTCAAATAAAAATGTATGTGCATCCAAAAATATGATTAGAAAGACAAACTACAGACTGAAAGTGGACATGGAAAACTGTAAAGAGAAAAAAAAGGACTATTTGGGTCTGGGGAGAGAGCTCAATCAACAAAATGCTTGCTAAACACGGATGATGAACTAAGTTTGGATTTCCAGCACCCAGGTAAAAAGCTACCAAGACAGAGATGCAGAGACAGGATCCCTGGAGCTTCCTAGGCAGTGGGTCTACCCTAATCGGTGAGCTCCAAGTTCAGTGAGACTGTGTCTCAAAAATAAGGAGGAGAAAGCCAGGTGTGGTGGGACACATGTTTAATTGCAGCACTCAAGAGGCAGATGCAGGCAATTCTCCTTGAGATCAAGACCAGCCTATTTTACATAGCAAGTTCCAGGCCAGCTGGGTGCTACAGGGAGACCCTGTCTCAAAAAGACAAAGCTAAGGAAGAAAGAGATTGAAGGCATTTGGCATAGACCTCTATTCTACACATATACATGTGTTTTCCATTTTATATTATCTCTTTGATCCTTTAGATAATTTATTTTTTCACTTTTTTTTTTTTTTTTCTTTTTTTTTTTTTTTTATCTTTTTGAGACAGGATCTCCCTTTAGTTCCAGCTGACCTGGAGCTCACTATGTAGACCAGGCTGGCCTTGAACTCACAAGAGATCCGCCTGCCTCTGCCTCCCAAGTGCGGGGATTAAAGGCATGTACCACCATGCCTGGCCTAAGACAGTTCTTAGCTGCCATGTGGGTGCTGGGACTCGAACCCGGGTCCTCTGCAAGAGTAGTCAGTGTTCTTAACCGCTGAGTCTTCTCTCCAGCCACTTTCACTTTCTTGTTATTGAGTACTAAGTGTATGCCTGCCAAACCCTGAGATGTGAATCTCAACAGGGCATGGCTCTATCACCCAAGAGCTTACACAGCTTTTCAATATAGATATCTATATCACTAACCAATTTTAACATCCAAATGGAAGACTGTCCAACCTTCCCTTAAATGAGTCCTTCCAGGCCACATCTATAGTAGCAAACATTTTTAATTCTCTCTTGATTAATTATCATTTAACATAACTAGTTAACTTGGAGGTACGTGGAGAAACTAAAGGGAAAAAAATGAGCATTTGGGGGGATGAAAGTAATAGGTTAATGAATGTGTACTCTGAGGACATGGTTAATAGTATTTTTCAGATTCCACCTGATTTCTGTTAAAAGCAATTATGAGCGTGATGGTGCACACCTTTAACCCCAGCCCTCGAGAGGCAGAGGCAGGCGGATCTCTGTGAGTTCAAGGCCAGCCTGGTCCACAAAGCGAGTTCCAGGAGACCTGCGGATACAGAGAGACCAAGTGCTGGAATTAAAGCCGTGCACCACCATGCCCGGCCCCACAACCCCTTTTAGTAGCATGCTCCCATCACCTAAGTACTTCCCACTAGGCCCTACCTCTCACATATCCACAGCTCTTCCCAACAGTGCCACCCTGAAGACCATACTTCTAAAATATGAACCTTTGAACACACTTGTCCAAACCACAGCTGGCTGTCTAATTCTGAAGGGCAGTTATATTTATTTTATAGGGATGCCATTAGAAAATATTATAAACTGGGTTGCTTCAGCAACAGAAATTTATTTTCTCATAGTTTGGGAGGCTAGGTGTCTAAAATCAAAGTAATGGCAAGGCTTGCTTCTTCTGGAAGGTGCAAGGAACAATCAGTTTGATGCCTCTCTCCTAGCTCTGCTTGCTTCAGGCATTGGCTTGCAAATGGTGATCTCCCCTTGTCCTCCCAGTATCTCCAAACGAGAACATCTCCATCTTACCATCTACAAAAAAACCCCACTGTTTCCAGAGTCCTATTTGCAGGCATGGGAAGTGGGGTGGGACTTCAACATCTTTGGGGGAAATAAAATTCAACCCATACCACCAGCAGCGATCTCAGAGCTGGGATGAAAATAACACTGTAAGGGGCTGATAGGTTTTTGGTAGTAGGAAGTGGAAGAATTCATCTTCCTATATAACTGTAATGGGCTATAAAAGCATGTTGGGTTTACTATCGTTTCTAATGTTAAACTCTTAAATGTTTTTAAGTTTCATTTATTTTTTATTTTATGTGTATGAGTCTTTTGCCCGTGGGTATGTAAGTGCACCTGTATCATGTAATCCTAGAAGAGGCCAAAAAAGGGCACCAGATTCCCCTGGAACTAGAGTTACAGATGGTTGTTAGCCACCATGTGCATTCTGGGAACTGAACCTGGGTCCTCTCCAAGAACAGCCAGTGCTCTTAGCCACTGAGTCATCTCTCCAGCCCCATTTAATTTAATTTAATTTATTTACTTACTTTTTGGTCTTTTTGAGACAGGGTCTCCATCTAGGTGCAGCTGTCCTGGAACTCACCATGTAGACCAGGCTGGCCCTGAACTCAGAGAGATCTGCTTGTTTCTGCCTCCCAAATGCTGGGGTTAAAGGCCTGCACCACTACACCCGGCCTAAATTTTTAAAATTTTGTATTGATTCAAGAATTCCAAAATTTATTATTTTTATTTTTATTTATTTTTTATGTGTATGAGTGTGCTGTCTGCATGTAAGTTGGTGCACCCATGTCATGCAATGCCACAGAGGTCAGAAGAGGGCGTTGGATTCCCCTGGAACTGGAGTTAAAGACAGTTCTTAGCTGCCATGTGGGTGCTGGGAATTGAACCCAGGTCCTCTGCAAGAGCAGTTGGTGCTCTTAACCACTGAGCCATCTCTCCAGCCCCCCCAAATTTATTTTGATTCTATTCAGATCCCCTCCCACCTCTCCATCCCCAACTTATGCCACACTCTCTGCCTTCATTCCTCTTATGTTTTTTGGTGTTTTTTTTAAGTTTTTTTTTTTATGTGTATGAGTGTACTTGTCTGCATGTAGGTTGGTGCACCGTGTCGTGCAATACCCCAGAGGTCAGAAGAGGGCGTCAGATTCCCTTGGAATTGGAGTTAAAGATGGTTCTTAGCCGCCATGTGGGTGCTGGGAATCGAACCCAGGTCCTCTGCAAGAGCAGTCAGCGCTCTTAACCATTGAGCCATCTCTCCAGCCCATCCTCTATTATTATTTGTCCTTTAAGTTTAAAAAAAAATCCCATGAAGTCTAATGTGTGTCTTCCAATATTCTTGAGTGTGTCTATCCCTTGGAGTCTGGTCAACCTACCAAACAGCACACCAGTAGGAAAAACTGACTCTTCCTCTCTCGGCACCTATCAATTGCCAATTGTTCCTCAGCTAGGGCTGGGACCTTGCCTGCCTGAGTTTGTACAGGTCATGTGCATGCTGTCATAAGCACTGAGTTTGTAAATGGAACTACATACCTGACACTATTATCAGAAGCCATAGAGGACAAACTACTAGTATCATTTTCCTAAATAGACATACTATAAGTTATGCCCATAGATTACTGTATCTCTTACTCTCACCAGAGAAGTTTCTTCTGGCAGATGGCAATTAACACACTGAGACCCACAACTGGTCAACCAACATACAGAGAATAAGAAACTGTGAAGTGCTCAGCCCTGAATGGAACACCTGTATCATACCCTCCCTCCTTCCCAAGGCGCAAGTATCATTGTGGAATATGGGGTGGTTTCGATTTTCCTTTGTGTGTGTGTGTGTGTGTAGCCCCAGCTGGCCTGGAACTATGTAGACCAGGTTGGCCTTAAACTCAGATCGGCCTGCCTCCCAAGTGCTGGATTAAAGGCATGTGCCCCCATGCCCAGCTAGATTTTCCATTTTTTATGAGTGTTTTGTATGCATGTGCACCATGTGTGTGCCTGGTGCTCAAAGAGGTCAGAAGAGGGCAGCGGACTCCCCCCCTCCCCCCCCGCCAGAACTGGAGTTACAGGCAGTTGACTGGTACCTGATGAGGGTGCTGGGAATCGAACCTGGATTCTCTTGAAGAGCAGCAAGTGCTCTTAAAACTGCAGAGCCATCTCTTTAGCCCACACGTGGAGATCAAAGGACAACTTGTGGGAGTGAGCACTGTCTTTGCACCACGGGGATCCCAGGGATTAAACTCAGTCAGGCTTGGCAGCAAGTGCCTTTACTTGCTGAGCCATCTTGCTGGCTCCAGTGCTAAGCATTTTATCTGCACATGTAGCAAATGCTCTTCGTCTCTGCACATCCCTTAAACTGTATGCAGCATGTGCTTTCTTTACAGCCTGCAGCTTATCAAGCCCACACTTCCCCTTATGTTTCGATTTCCAGTAGTTCCCTCAGCCATACCCTGTTACTGTGGGCTAATGTTTTATGCTTATTTTCCTTTGCTACTAAAGAGGCTGCCCACATGTTCTTTCCTCTAAAGGTTGCCCTGACTAGATCCCAACATTAGTCTTTGATTCCCTACCCCAGAAGCTGCAGCAAAAGTGGTTTAATAACTGGTACTTAGAGCTGTTCTACTATGTAAGAATGGACTCATGAGACCTCTAACCTTTTCTCTTCAGTACTCTGAATTTTCAATAAACTTGCAAAGACCCAAGCACAAATTCAAATTTGTTCCAGTTTTTACTCTTCTCAGAAATAAGCATACTTTCCTAAACCCATGAAACCAAAGCACCACCCAGACTTCAGTACATTGTATGTTTATTTGAGTCAAGGGTACAATCCTTTACCCTGTATTTAGAAATCAGTGTGCAATGTCTCAACACTGAATAAGGCTTCCATGTATGTCCTCTCAGAATCCAGCAGACTTGAAGATGTCTGCACTGTCTTTATTAGTGAGTCTCTACCCATCACCACTGTTTTATAATCTTTCAAATGTTTGGGGGTGTCAATGCTTTAGAGTACTGGGAAATTATATAGGGGCACCAGACTAGCAGTTTATCAAATTGCCTTGTTTCTTTTGTACCCAAGGGCTCCCACATCCCAGTCAAGCACACCACCACTGAGCTACACCCCTCATCCTGCTATTTATTCATGAGAACATCACTAACCACTGGAAATCAGTCAGGAACTCATGTTAGCAATTACTATAACACCTAGTGCTTTTCAAGGCTGCTTTTAACAATACGTTGATGTTTAAAACATTTAAATTCAGTAGGGGTTCAGGCCGCCACTTTCTACTTATCCAATTTTCCATTAGTCGGTACTCAAAAGGGTGGTCCAGACTAGCCTCCCACGCATCCACCAATTAGATGGTTGAGAAATGAAGGCTGTTGGGGTCAGGCTAAGACCCTGACAAAGCAGACACTATTCTGATAAGACCATCAAGTTATGCTAACGAGCACTCAGGTCCTGCCCCAGCTTTTCTCTTCCTGTTTCTAGATGGCTGGGCCAACGTCTCTTCCAGAGGAGCTTGTCAAAGTCCTCAGTCATTTTTCTAATTGAACTAACAGCCTCTGTGCTGGTTGTGTATGTTTACAATGTGTCAGCACATAGGGTGAATGTACATGGATATGAAGCCCCCAAAATGCGGTCCAGCATCTTCCATGGTCACTTTCCACTTTCATTTATTGAGACAGGGTCTCCCAGTTGAACCAGAGATCTCCAATCAGCCAGCCAGAGGCTCCTGGTTCCACTCAAGGGCTGGGATTAGCAGGTTTATGTGGCTTCTGGGGCGATCAAAACTCTGGTCGTCATGCTTGCAGAGGATGTCATGCTTTATTCCTGAGCAACCTCCCCAGTCCCTAATAGCCTTTAAATAGGCTTCTATTTTCCAACTTGAAATATTACACGAGACTTTCCTGTCTGAAACCACATCTTCAGACACCCCCCCCCCCAACACACACACACACACTCCACTCCTCTCATCTCCCATGCGCCTCGGGGAAAGAAAAGAAAACCTGTTTATGCTCAGCAGTGTTTTAACTGCAGCTCAGGGTCAGACACAGCAATCTAATGAGAAAATAAACAGTGGAATGTTTGAAGCAGGATTTTTCCTTGGGGCCTTTGGATTCTAAACCCCTCAGGCAGAATAGCAACTGGCATAGCAGCCTCTTCCTCTATCTACTAAGTCTCCCGTTTGTATCTCTCCCACAGCAGACATCCCAAGCACGGCCCTGTTCCTCTCCACTTTATGATCTCCAGTGGAGCACTTGAAGCTACAGTATCTTTGTGCAGCAGACAAGAGGCCCCAGTGACTTAATTTAGCCTCTCGGACTTCTGTGGCCTCAGGACATGCTATCATCTGGCATCTTAGGCTGCATCCTAAACCTGCAGCATGCTTTAAGAACCTTACAATTATTGTTATTCCTGTTAGGTTTTTGGTTCCATGTCCAAAAATCTTGCTAGAATGTCTGTCAGGTATACTGGAAGCTCACTGTGCCACGAGTATTCCTCCTCCTTTTATAAAAGGACTATATTTTTAATTGTGTGTATATGAGAAGGGGGTTATGCGTGTGAGGGGCCTGACATTGGTGCTGGGAACCAAACCCAGGTCCTCTGCAGAAGTATGTGCTCTTAATTACTGACCTGTCTCTCCAGCCCTGATCTTAGTTTTGTTTTTTGTTTTGTTTTTTTTTTGTTTGTTTGTTTTTGTTTTTTTTCTTTTTGAGACAGGTTCTCCCTGTAGCTCCAGGAGTCCTAGAACTCACTAGGTTGATCAGGCTAACCTTGAACTCACAGAGATCTGCCTGCCTCTGCCTCTGGAGGGCCTGGATTAAAGGCGTGCACCACCATGCCCAGCCCAAATCCTAGTTTTATTTAACATGTTATTTAGAAATAATTTCAGACTTAAGTTCCAATAAAAACTTTGGTAAACTCAGCACTGTCACAAACACCCATATTGAAACTATTGCTTGCCCACACACTTCTAAGTCATTGATTGACAATAGAGTACCTTCTAGCATTTTGTCTTTAAATATAGGATCTACTTTAGGATCAGAACTGACATTTTGTCTTATCTATTTAGCCTCCTTTAATCTGAAGTCTTTCACCATCTAGTTCTTTAACATTGATACTTTCCCACCACACCTGGCATAAAGGAGCCAAGATTTTAAACCAGTGGTAGAGCACTTACCTAGTATTCATGAACTATAGGGTTCGCTCTGTAGCAGCATCAAGCCCCCTACCTACCTACCTACCTACCTACACACGCAAGCATGCATTCACACACATGAAGAGTATGTAGGGCCTCTTCAGAGTATAAGACCCCCTACTGTAGAAGACAGACCCTTCTCACAATGCTACATCTGGAGACAGGATGTCAACTTCCCCCTTAAGAATGTTGATTTGGTTACCTGGTCAAACTTTTGTCCAATTTCTCTACCATCAAGAACTTTATACAAATGCTACTTTTGTTTTTTGTTTTTGTTGTTTTGTCTTTTTGAGACAAGTTCTCCCTGTAGCCCCAGCTATCCTAGAACTCACTAAGTAGACCAGGCTGGCCTTGAGCTCACAGAGATTCACCTGTCTCTGCCTCCTGAGTGCTGGGATTAAAGGTATGCACTACCATTACTGGCCAGAAATGCTACTTTACATAAGGGACTTTGTAGATTTGGTAGCTGAGGATAGTAGTCTGGATCATTTGGGGATGGCTCAAAGTAATACAAGAGGAACACAGGAGTGAGAAAGAAGCCCAACCTGATGGCTGGCTCCACTGAAGGCTTTGAAGGGAGGAACTAAGAGCCAAGGAATGCAGATGACTTCAAGGAACTGAAACGGCAGCAAATGGATTCTTCCATAAGGAACCCCTCCTGCCATAACACCTAGGATTTCAGCCACCTAAGAGTTCAGATTTTTGAACCCCAGAGCTGTTTCTGAAGAAACTACATTTGCAGTAATTTGTTAACAGAGCAACAGGAAAGTGATACACAACTCACAGATAAATCTGTGGAAAACACTTTAAAGCCACATAAATGTGCTCTTGTCAAAATTTCCCCATTGATTTAATGCTAATGGATGCATCCTGCCTCAGTCTTCACTGCTTATATGTTAATTTTTCATCTAAGATTCTACCACCTTAACCCACACTTCCTTCTTTATTTCTTTATTTATTTTTGGTCTTCTTGAGACAGGGTCTCCTTGTAGCTGTGGCTGTCCTGGAACTCACTCCGTAGACCAGGTTGGCCTTGAACTCATAAAGATCCGCCTGCCTTTCCCTTCCAAGTGCTAGGATTAAAGGCATGCGCCACCATGTACGGCATAACCCACACTTCCTATTGTAGAGTAAGAACCTTATCTAATTGTATATTGGGGTGTTTATTTGTTCATTTTAATTTTATGTGTATGAATGTTTTACCTGCATCTATGTAAGTACACCCATGTCATGCAACGCTCACAAAGGGCTCACACAGGCCCTTAGAGGGTGTCAGATTCCCCTGGAACTGGAATTACAGACAGTTGTTAGCTGCCATGTGGGTGCTGGGAACTGAACCCAAGTCCCGTACAAATACAGCCATGCTCTTAAACAATGGCCAATCTCTTCAGCCCCCTACTTGAACTACTTGATGTGGCTACTAGAACTGAACCCAGGGTTCTCTGCAAGAACAAGTACTCTTGGGTTCATCAAGTGGGAGCTGAGAACCAGACTCAAACAATACACAAGTAACCAGGATGAGCTATGTGGCCCTTCACCCTGGTCTCTGTGGCCTGGCTTGCATTGGCAGGTGACCCAAAGTCATCCTTCACAGGCTGGTCAAGTGAACACCAGGTAAAGGAAATCCACCCAACATAGGTAGGTAATGGTGATACCTAAAGACAAGGCCTGTGGAAAGCAAACAAATCAGAAGACTTGGTGGCCAAAGTGGATGCCTAAAAATCTGACGCCGTTTACGTCTTCCAGCACTGTTACTCACCTTCCTGAGTTTCAGGGCCTCATCAACCATGAAAGAACCAAGAAGGAACTGAACAAGGGAAGCCTGGGCTTTCAAGTTTCCTTTCACCAGCACTGGAACTGCACCGGACTACTTCATCTTCAAAAAGCCGCAAACTGAGTAACTTCAAGCCACCCTGTTTCCTCTACATCCTACTTAGAAAATACTGCTCTAGGCCGGGCGTGGTGGTGCACACCTTTAATCCCAGTGCTCCAGAGGCAGAGGCAGGGGGAATCTCTGTGAGTTCAAGGCCAGCCTGATCTACAGAGCAGGGCTCCAGGCCAGCTGGGACTAAAGGGAGACCCTGTCTCAAAAATACTAAAAAAAAAAAAAATGCTGCTCTAACAACTTCCCCTTTACCATGTACTGAACTTTATGCTTCACCTGCCCCACCATACTTCTGTGAAAAACTTCCAGTGGTTGAATCAAAATCCAGAACCTGGTGTCTAGTCCTTTCTACCAAGATTGTCTCTACAGGAATGAAATACTTAAGAAGCTAGGGACAAATGCTATACAATATGAAGATTGTATAACCTGGCTGTGGAGAAAACTTGAACTACAGAGTGTTAAGGAACCAGGCAAAGCATGAGATAATACTAACAGCTCCCCTTAATGCCGGGAGGATACACAGACAAGAGATTTGGGGTAGCAAACTTAACTCAGGCACAAACAGGAGGTCAAGGTGATGTCTAGAAAAGAGAAGATATGAATTGCAAAGGGCTACATGCATATAGGAATCATTAGGTATGATCCTAAGCTACCACAATGATCATTAATCAAGGCGTTACGGTATCATAAAACAAAGTCAAGAAAAATGGATTTCCTAGTAAGAGTAACTGAAAATGATCTCTAGTAACATTAACTCCAAAGTCAAAGCCAAAGTCTACAGAGACCTGGCCCCTGCATGCCTCTACTATGTGGGGCATCCCATCTCTGGAGGCCTTCAGTCAAAAGGCTGGTTGACTGCCTCCTTACCCAGTAGAGCACCCAATTCATTTAATCTGTTATAATCCTGAGCCAACTTGCAGAGAAAGCGACCTGTTCTTGAATGCTTCATCATGAAGAAATGGCTCAGTGAGATGATCCCATGGCTGTGTTTTGCAGGGGAAAACTGCCCAAATTAGTGAGCCAAGCTTAAGCATTCCTGGGACCCACAGATACAGAGATAAATATACCTGTCCAGTCACATTAATCATCTCATTTCCCAGGGAAACCACAAGCAAGAGCTTTCCACAAACACGGGGCTATTTCTTGCTCATGTTCTATGTCTCATTTTTGAAATAATGAGTAAAGCAGAAATTGAGATTTTAAATGGTTCTGGCTGAAGAAAATTGGCCTGCCAGAATTGATTTGCAGTTCTGAAAGAGGGGGGAAGGAACCCACCTACTCTCCCCATCACCCGAATCCAATAAAACAGTGCAAGCATGAAGGTCAGGGGTTCTTACGTGGATCTGTACAGAATTCTGTGCAGTCATCAACTTTCATGGGAAAACATCTGTATCTCCCCCTCACTAGCTTCTCACTGAAATTTAGCTTTTCCCTAAAGCATGAATGTAGGTGACAAACTATTATATTACTGGCAGTTTCTAAGACTTGGTGAACAAGAGAAATCCAACACCTTATCATGTTTCGGTTGCTAGAGACCGTCTAAATAACTGTCCTTATTACTACCTCAAAATTCTGCTAGTTAATCCACCACTCTTCTGTCGAGCTATGTAACATATTAATACAACAGCACAAACACTAAAACATAAATTTTGAAAAACTAATATAACTGATTTCCTGGTAATGTAATGTACTGAATATTTTAAAATTTGTTTCTGGGACTGGAGAGATGGCTCAGCTTAACACTGGCTGCTATTGCAGAGGACCCAGATTCAAATCCCAGCACACACATGGCACCTAACAACTAACTGTCTGTAACTCCAGTTACAGAGGATCTGACGCCCTCTTTTGATTTCCATAGACCCTGCACCACATGGGTGCACTTACATACATGCACGCAATATACTCGTACACATTTAAATAAATAAATAAATAAACAAATAAATAAACAAATAAACAAATAAATAAATAAATAGTGGTTCTAATAAGGGTATCAGCTGGGCATGGTGGCACTGCCTTTAATCCTAGCACTTGAGAGGCAGAGGCAGGTGGATCTTTGTGAGTTCAAGGCCAGCCTGGTCTACAGAGCAAGTTCCAGGACAGCTAGGGCTACAGGGAGACCAATTCTCAGCAAATAGGCATAAAAAAAAGATAAACAAAAAAAAAAAAAAAAAAGGGTCTCAGTTTTCATCACAAAGCTCTTAAAGGAATCCAAGGTATAAAAAAATGTTAAGAACTCCTGAGGGAAGCTGGACATAGTGGCATATGCACTCAGGAGGCTGAGGAAGAAGAATCACAAAGGAGGATCCAAGGCTTATCTGGGCTACAGGGAATTCAAAATAAAAAGTAAAAATGAGGGCAGGGTATACTGCTCAATGGTAGAACAATTATCTGTCATGCAAGAAGCCCTAGATTCAATCACTAGTTCCAATACTCAAGTGGGGGTACCCTGAGGAAGCTTCACATACTTGAAGTTAAATTTAAATTGTACCTCCCCAAAACAGACCTAGATTCAAAACAGGCCTAGATTCTGATTTTAGTACTCTAAAGATAGAAGCACTCAGATAAGAAATTCAAGGTTACCGGGTGTGGTGGCACAGGCCTTTAATCCCAGCACTCCAGAGGCAGAGGCAGGTGGATCTTTGAATTCAAGGCCAGCCTGGTCTACTGAGAGAGTTCCAGACCAGCTGGGGCTACAGGGAGATCCTGACTCAAAAAGGAAAAACAAAAAAATTCAGGGTCATCTTCAAGCTATATCATGGGTTCAAGGAGAGCCTGAGATATGAGACCCTGTCTCAAAAAAAAAATTGTGCCTAGCTATAGGACCCTCAGGCACATTTCACTCTTAGACTACTGGCTAGCCTACTCGATGTCTCATTGACAACATACTTTTAAGACTCAGCTTACTGACCAAAGCACATCATGTTAGTAATTATTTGGTACAAAGACACTTAATAAAAGAGTAGGCAAGAGGATGATGAAGGTCAGGTGTTTCAAGGTCACATAGCAGTTGCTATATAATAACTTCATCAAATGCTGCTACCCAACTGGCTTCTGAATAGTACAAACATAAAAATACTGTTCCAAGACGCATGGTAAGAAGTCACTGTGACAGTGAAAACCAGCAACCACTGTTGCCTTATCTAAGTAAGTCTCACTAGGAGAGAAAAGTTCAGTGGCAATAAAGTGCTTACAGGGGCTGGAGAGATGGCCTAGTGGTTAAGAGTGCGACCGCTCTTGCAGAGGACCCAGGTTCGATCCCCAGCACCCACATGGCGACTGAGAACCGTCTTTGACTCCAGTTCCAGGGGAATCCGACACCCTCTTCTGACCTCCACGGCAGTGCAGGACACGAGTGCACAAACCTACATGCAGACAGTACATTCATACACATACAAAAATAAATAAAATTAAATAAATAGTTTACAAAACAAAGCTATCAGCCAGACCACACTTTGAGCAGCTCTGCTCTAGAGCCAATGACAGGGAACATAATACCTCCACGCAGAATTTCCTGCCCCTTCCTCCCAGGAGTCACAGGAACAGAATGAAACTGATCAATTTATTGTCAGACATATGACAGACATAAATACAAACTCTTGTGTCAGCAAGTTAGTGGAAGCAGGGACATTACTATTCAAACTACACAAGAAGGAACAGCACTTTTTTTTTTTTTTTANATATGAGTGTATTGCTTGCATGCATAGGAGCACCTGTGTTGTATAGTGGGCAGTGAGGTCGGAAGAAGGTAGTGGATCCCCCAGAGCTGGAATTATGGACAGTTAGCCGCAATGTGGGTTCTGGGAATTAAACCCAGATCCTCCCCAAGTGTAGCCAGTTCTCTTAACCATTAAGCCATCTCTTCAGTTCCAAACAAATTTTTTGAAATAGGGTTTTGCTGTGTAGTCCAAGCTGTCCTAGAATTCACTGTATAGACCAGGCTGGCCTTAAACTCACAGAACTCTGCCTGCCTCTGCCTTTGCCTCCTGACTGCTGGGATTAAAGGCATGTGCCATCAATTCTTAGTATGTGCTGTGTTGAATAGAATCTAAACTACAGCCATACCAGTCTCGTCTTTCGTTAAAAAGCAGCTCCAGGACTATAATATATTCCACTATTAAAGAAAACTTTAACACTATACAAAACTACAGCCATTAAAGTAAAATAACAGGGCTAAATCATTAACATTTCTTTAAAAGGCAGCAAAAGCAGGGGTGACTTTCAGCTGTCAGAGTTCAGTTTGCATGCTTCTGTTTTAAAAGAATATCAGTGTTCAAAACAATCAAATACC
Source organism: Rhizomys pruinosus (assembly GCA_009823505.1). Classification (NCBI taxonomy): domain Eukaryota; kingdom Metazoa; phylum Chordata; class Mammalia; order Rodentia; family Spalacidae; genus Rhizomys; species Rhizomys pruinosus. The sequence goes on along the minus strand of VZQC01013765.1, from coordinate 94,528 downwards.
ATCCTCAATCAAATACAAAGAAATCAGTTAGGTCTCAATTTACTATTATCACTCAAAATAAAAACCCTTTTTCCCCCTTCCCCCAACACTATCTCCTTTATCTTCTCCCAAAAGTAATCTTCTGTACCCTTGGACTACCCAGTCCTCCACATTTCTACCATTTCTAGTGCTTAGCAGGATCTGGTCACCAGACTTATCAATGGACCTGTGGGATTTGGCCTCAAGTTGCTATTCAAGTACCACCTAGGTCATTAGGCAAATTAATAGTACCATACCTGAACAGCTGATATGCTTGGTTTTGTTTACTAAGGTGGAAAAAAAATGAGTTGAATGGAGTGGTACAAGCCCAGTACTCAGGAGAGTTTCAAGCAAGCCTGGGCTACATAGCACTCTCTAAGTTAGACTGGGCTACAGACTGTCACTCTGACTCAAAAGTAATAGCAAAATGGAAAAAAAACAAGTGGCCCCAACCAATATACCATCATTTTAAATGTTACACGGTATACAAAGCCTTTGCAAAGCACCGCAGAAGACTGGATAATGAGATGTCTGTTTATGCTTGCTTTGGACCCACTGTTGCACGCACACACACACGTGCACACATATACACACACACACACGCACAAACAATTTTAAACTTATCTAATTTGAATTACTCTCAACCTCCTTTTATTCTCTTATCATTTCTTCTTCCATGTCCATCAAAAAAGAGACAAAGGTCTACACTCCTTTTAAAAGAACATTTGTTACACCCTATGCCATTTGTTCATATCTTGGGAGGAAGAATGCTAGGCATTGACACTAATTCTATCTCACTGAATGTTTTACTTACTGTAAGTTTGCCATAACTTAACTGATTCTACTGACTAGGTATAAATCTTTTATACAAACAATAGGATAATCTGGTAATAAGCCTCTAACAATTCAAGTCAACTGGATTGTTACCCATACTACAATGCCAAGTTGATATTCCCATACACTTTTTTTGAGACAGGGTCTCCCTGTAGTCCTGGCTGGCCTGGAATTTACTATATAGTCCAGGCTGGCCTCCATCTCACAGAGATCCACCTGCCTCTCTCTGCCTCTCTCTGCCTCTCGTGCTGGGATTAAGGGTGTATACCACCATGCTCCTCACATGCACTTTCCTAAGAGAACTGCTCTCTTTGCCTAATAAGAGCACACAAACTCTACTGTCTATCTATCTGCACATCCAGAATCTTCTCAACGTTTCATAGCAGCTATGCAAAAGATATCTATTTCTACATTGAATTAATCAGTAAGAGTAGAAACAGAAATATGGTTTTGATTTTCAACTTCATAATCAGGCAAAAACTTCTGCTACCTTCGGGTCAACTTTATAATGCAGAGTGGTAAGTGAAATAGGCTGTGGATCATTCACCACTGTGTTAAATGAAGTTATTACTACAATATGAAAAGCCCTCAAGGCCACTGTATTATAAAGAGGTACATGACATCAAGTGCAAGAACAGAACTAAAAGCAGTCTAGAATATACCTTTGTTCTAGGTCATCAGAGGCGAGAAAGAAGGAACTGGGCTGAAATAAAGCAACAAAACACATGAAATGTCTCTTTTGTAATTTTAATTGAAGCACTGCTAATACGTTTTTTTCTTAAACTCTCCCCAAATCACCAACTTTTCTATCTAAGTTAATTTGGGGGGGAGGGGGGAAGAAACACCATCAGGAACTTCTCTCCAGAATGTTCATTCCTCCAAATGTCCAAATTGTAGGTCTACTGAACCCAAAACTAAACTCCAAAAACAAAGCCCACAGAGATAAAAAGTAATAAAAAAAATCACATTCTGGGGGGGAGGGGGGGTCAGTGCATTTCTCGGTCTGCTGTGCTGTCTAATTGTCCTTCAGCTGACTTTCAAAAAATTAACACCTTAGATCACCAAAATATACATTTTTCTCATTGGCTTTTTTAAATTAAAAATAATAATTAAAAAGAGAAAAACACTTGAAGGAATTCACAATCAATTGCCCAACTCATTTGTGATGGAATATTCAGCATATGGAGGTCAGGAAGGTGACTCGCAGCACATATTAGGGGATGCCCATCTTCAAGGCTTAGCCTTCTTCCAAACAGTGTAGAATACCCACAATTCCAAGTATGAAGGGACACAGACAATCTCCTTTGAGAATTCCACATGACAATACAGGTGCCCCAGCTGTTCTTCATAGAGCGATAGAGCTTCAGTCAAATTGACACAGTTGCCCTGTGTGAAATATTTCCCATCCTGTTTCAGTATTTCATTGAGAGGTCAAGGATCAGTCTAAGAAATTCCCATGTGGAATCTTCTTCTGGAGATGTGGAGATTGGGACAGCTGTCAAATCATTAATCACATAATCAAACTCTCTCCCTTCTTTGGCATACCTTTTCAGTACTGGAATACAGTCTTCTATGAGAACCTGATAGCAGTCTCCTGTAAGATTGTCTAAGACATCACCGCATGTTCTTCACATATACTTCTTACATCCATCAATCACCATTTGGTCAATCTCTACCATAGTGACCATCTTTGGTTTCAGTTTGACTATTTCACATAATATGCCCCCATCTCCGCCTCCAAGAATTAGTACATCTTTACCAGTGTAATCTTCTTTGCCACTGCCCATGATGGCCCGGGTATATGCCAAGTCACTCTCTGCCAAATTAACATCCCCACTGAGGATGAGAATATTTCCAAACTGCTTTGAGTGNCCCTAGGTTATCCCTATTTATCAGATCTCTATGTATGGGAGGGGGGGGGGGGGGGAGACACACCTTGCATACATTCGAGTGTTCTTGAAGGGATGGAGGGCGAGAAAGATGGAGATGTCTGGCTTCCACAGCCTGCCTGCCCAAGCCTGTAGAAGCCAGCCTCACTGTGGGACAGCAGCATTCCAGGGTGTCCACGACTGCAAGGGAAACTCCCGGCCATGGCAACCTGAACTCAGTTGGCACAGATTATGAAGCTGTTGGGCGCTGACAATAGCCTGTCCACATTTTAGGCACAGGTGACAAACGAACGATACTGTCTTTTCACGTTTCCTCTCTGTTCTTTACTTCTTGGGACTGACCTCACTCCATAGACTACTATGGTAACATCAACTACCGTACTCAGGATGACTTCACTCCTTCACTTCCTCCTATAAATCAGCATCAAGTATAGTATAGTACAGTACATTACAGTACAGTACAGCACAGTACAGTACAGTAACTAGTCATATCATACAGTAACTGAGTCATATCATTTTTTTTTTTTTTTTGGTCTTTTCAAGACAGGGTCTCCCTGTAGCCCCAGCTGTCCTGGAACTCACTCTGTAGACCAGGCTGGCCTTGAACTCACAAAGATCCGCCTGCCTCTGCTTCCCGAGTGCTAGGATTAAAGGCATGTGCCACCACACCTGGTGAGTCATATCATTTTAATTAGTCAAATGAGTCCCAGGATTTCCTACCTGCCATAGCCGGGGAAGTATTTTAGCTTAACCAGGCATGTCTTTTGTTTTGTTTTATTTGTTTGAGACAGGGGCTCCCTTGTAGCCCCAGTTGGCCTGGAGCTCATTATATTAACCATTCTGGCCTTGATCTCTGCTGAGATTAAAGGCTTTCACCACCACACCTTGCATGACCCACCTTTCAACTGCAACATGTCATCTACAAATTGACATTCTAGACCCTCAAATCAAGTTACAAGAAAAAAAAAAAACAACTGGCAAATATGCACACGTGTGCGTGTGCGTGTGCATGTGCAAGTGCAGGCCTGATGTGAGTGTTAGGAATCATCCTCAATTATTCTTCCCCTTCATTCATTCAGGCAGGATCTTTTAATCAAGCACAGAGCTCACGGATATGGCTAGTCTTGCTAGGCAGCCTATTCTAGAGATCCCCAGTCTCTACCTTCCAAAGATAGAATTGCAGGTGGGCCACCGCACACTTCATGGGTTCCTGGGGCGCATTTTACATGAGTCTCTGGGGATGTGAGCTTTGATCCTCACCCTTGTAACTGCTAAGTCAACTAAGTCATCTCCCCGGCTCCAAAACTGCATATTCTAAGTATACCATTTTATTTTGGGCCATATTCAGAGCAATCCTGGGATAAACGTGACCCACTGGCCTTGGGTTGGACAAGCCTGGCTAGTACTTCTCAACAAGTCTCCTGGACAGCAGAGGAAACAGATCGCTGGGCCCTACCTCCACTTTTCTGAGCAAATCAGGGTGGAGCTGGAGAGTCAGGCAATGTGGCTGGTTTGGGTCCAACCTTTACCTACCAAATGGTACTTAAAATTAAACTCTAGGAAGCTATGGCAAGATATACCCCATAGTCTTTGAGTGAGACCTCCTAATCAGTATATTTTTCCCAGTGCTCAGGAGGAGTCCCAGGCAAGTTTGAAACTGGGGGCTATATACAACAGAGCTAATTCTGTTCATTGTTAGGATTAATAATGTTAAGGCAGCATGCAATGTACCTAGATGTTCTGATCTGGCAACACACAATCTCCCAGTCAAAGGATACAATTCCAAGTATGAAGGGACACAGACAATCTCCTTTGAGAATTCCACAGGACAATACAGGTGCCCCAGCTGTTCTTCATAGAGCGATAGAGCTTCAGTCAAATTGACACAGTTGCCCTAAATCAAAGAGAGAAAAAGCAAACCATGGGATTTGAGTTGTACGCATTTGAGGGTATCTAATAAAGGAGAACAATCTGAGCTTGAGATAAAAGTTCAACTTTAAAAATGAGATAAGGCCTCTATACTTTCACAAACTGCGTTGAATTCTATGTATAGATTCATTAGTTCATTCCCCTTCTACCTCATTTATGAAGCTATTTCGAATTATCGGAGTATGAAGCAACAGACAACACTGACAGCAATTTCTCATTAGCGACACAGTTCAATCTATCCACACCACACAACTTAGCAAAATTCTTCCACATAACCCACTCCAATTTTTCTTTTAAATAATGGTCACGACTGTGTTGAAAACAAAGTGTCAAGAAAAAAGCTCTGGCTTTCCGTCATGACTTAAACCACATCCCTTCTAAAACGGGAAGGGAAAGGGGAATATATGTCTAAATTGAACTGAAAAATGATGTCTGAAATACACAAAACATCAATAAAGTATTATGTGTAAAAAAAAAAAAAACTCCAACAACTGCATGCATACGTCATACTTTCCTCGAATTCTGGCTGACTTATGATTGTGTGTGTGAATAGTGGGTGGGTGTGGCTATATATGCCATGCATGGTGTGAATGTAGAGGGCAAGGGACAGCTTGGTCAGTTCTCTCCTTCCATCTTCACGTGGCTAACTCAAGTAGTGAGGCTTCTTTGGCAAGTACTTTTTTCCTGCTGAGCCAACTTACCAGCCCTCTGTGGCTAATTTTAAGGAGTAAGACAACACAAGTTTGTTCGGAATATATATGCTAAGGCTACGCCCAGTTTTTATCAAAAAGACTTTCTCCTTTTGTGGACACCATTCTTATTCAGCCTCCCTAGAATTTGGGGGATGATCAACAACACACAGAAGAAATCTGATGGGAAGGCTTTTGATCCAGAATTATGACACCACCCCACTCCTTCAACTTTCTTCCACCTTACAACTTGGAGCTACTTGGAGCTCTGGCAACCATCTTGTGAGCATTAAGGAAGAAGGGTGAATGAAAAATCAAAGAGACTGACCAAAACACAGTGTAGCTACTCAATAGAGACCATATCTGCCTACCTGTAGGACAGTGCTTCTTGACAATGCTGAGAAAGAACAAATTGAAACTGGTGCCAGGCGTGGTGGCGCAAGCGTTTAATCCTAGCACTCTAGCGCTCGGGAGTTCAAGGCTAGCCTGGTCTACATACTGAGCTCCAAGCCAGCTGGAACTAAAGGGAGACCGTGTCTCAAAAAGACAAAAAAAAAATTCAAATCCTGGTGCAGTAGGTCCAGGGCAAGATTTATCACCATCATTTGGGCACACTCTTGACTAGGGGCTTTTCATTTCAGATTTGGAAAGCAAGATGGGTATGTAATAAATCCATTCTTCTTTTTCTTTTCTTTGTAAAGCCAGGGTCTTATATTCCAGCCAAGCTGGCCTTGACCTCTTGGAAATCCTCCTGCCTCAGCCTCCACAGTTCTGTACCTATTGTGCCTATTTCTTCTGAGACTCCAGAATCTATGTGTTAACACCATTTCCTCTTCCTAAGACTTTGCTATTCACTTACTTCCCAAAAGCCAGGAACAATGTGAAGTGAAAACTATTCACAAAGGCAGCCTATGATGTCAGAACTTCTGGGAACAGCCTTTCAAAACCAAGCACCCAGTCAGAGTTGGGCAAGGGGTTAGAACTATTGCAAGAGCCGTCATTGGTGGTTTTAACAGCACATTCGCTTAGCATGACGTCATCCTTCACTACCAGTCTGTTTAATAACCCACCATCTAGGGTCGTGCAGTGGGGTTTGGCCAAAGTGCCCTTCACCAGCATATAATTTGGTTTCAACATCAAGTTCACCATGAGAGCACATAAACAGCACACATGTAATTTACGTTTCATAAATAGAAAATGCTGTGCAGTTGTTTTTAGAACACATCACCACTAGGGAAGCGACACAGAATAGAAATGCCACCAAGGTGTGCAACTAAATGGTTGTCTGCCATCTTAAAAGTGACACCCTGCTGTCTGTTTAGAAGAGTACATATGGGAGGGCCGGATGTCCACACAAGGAATGTGGTAGGGAAATGGGAGGTTTCAATTTGTTCTTTCCCAACATTGTCAAGATGCAATTTTTAAAAAGAAAAAAAAAAGGAAAGAAAAAAAATCCCACAAATAGAGACCTACTCAAAAAAGTAACCTGATATATTACACTTTCCTGTCTACTTAAATGGAACACTTTTTTTTTTCTTTTTAAGAAAGACCCATGGGCATTCCAGAACAGAATAGTAGCAAAAGAAATAATCACTCATTAATGCAGCAGCTTCAGATTTAGAAATATCTCTCTGCCCTATATTAGTTTTAACACTTGCTTTTTTACTTTATGGAGTTTTGTACTATTTTTTTTTTCCTTTTTGAGACAGGGTCTCCCTTTAGTTCCAGCTGGCCTGGAGCATACTGTGTAGACCAGGCTGGCCTTGAACTCATAGATCTACCTGCCTCTGCCTCCCGAGAGTGCTGGGATTAAAGACGTGTACTACACTCAGTTTAAAGATGGTTCTTAGCCGCCATATGGATGCTGGAAATCAAACTCCAGTCCTCTGCAAGATCATTAGGTGCTCTTAACCACTGAGCCATCTCTCCAGCCCCTGTACCGTTTATTTTTATTACTTTTATTTTATGTGTATGGCTGTATTGCCTGCATGTATTTAAGTGCACCATGTTGTGAAATGCCCTCAGAGGTCAGAAGAAGGTGTCAGATCTGGAACTAGAGTTACAGATGGTTGTTAGCCAAAATGTGGGTACAGGAATTCGAGCCTGGGTCCTCTACAAGAGCAGCCAATGCTCTTAACCACTGAGCCATCTCCCCAATTCCCCACCCCCTTTTTTTTGAGATAGGGTCTCCTTATAGCCGCAACTGACTTGGAACCTCAGAACTCACTATGTAGACCAGGCTAGCCTCCATCTCATAGAGATCTGCCTGCCACTACCCCTGCCTCTGCCTCTCGAGTGCTAAGATTAAAGGCTCATGAACCATGAGCAACCAGCTCATTTACACTTTTAAAACTTAATTCAGCGAGCTGGAGAGATGGCCTAGCAGTTAAGAGCGCCGACTGCTCTTGCAGAGGACCCAGGTTCGATCCCCAGCACCCACATGGCGGCTGAGAACTGTCTGTAACTCCAATTCCAGGAGAACTCCAGTTCCAGGGGAATCCGACACCCTCTTCTGACCTCTGCGGCATTGCACGACAGAGGTGCACAAACCTACATGCAGACAGTACATTCATACACATACAAAAATTTAAAAAAATTTTAGATAAGGTCTCACTATATAGTCCTGGCTGGTCTAGAACTCACTATGTAAGAAGTCAGGCTGGCCAGGAGTGGTGGCGCACGCCTTTAATCCTAGCACTCAAGAGCCAGAGGCAGGTGGATCTTTGTGAGTTCAAGGCCAGCCTGGTCTACAGAGTGAGTTCCAGGACAGCTGGGGCTACAGGGAGA
>VZQC01013765.1:68816-85771 GCA_009823505.1 Rhizomys pruinosus | reverse complement strand
AAAAAAAAAAAAAAAAACCTACAAAAAAAACGACAAAAAAAAAAAAGACCAGACAGACAAAACGGAGACCCTGTCTCAAAAAGACAAAAAAAAAGCCAGACAGATCACATGTTAGGTAGCAGAGACCTTAGAGCACAAAAGAAGCCTTGGGGGGCTGGAGAGATGGCCTAGCTGTTAAGAGCACTGGCTGTTCTTGAAGAGGACCCGGGTTTGATCCCCAGCACCCACATGGAGGCTGAGAACCGTCTTTAAGTCCAGTTCCAGGGGAATCCGTAGCCCTCTTCTGACCTCTGTGGCATTGCACGACATGGATGCACAAACCTACATGCAGAGAGTACATCCATACACATACAAAATAAATAAAATTTTAAAAAATATATTTAAAAACAAAGAAGCCTTGGACTCTATAATAAATGGGCATGGCATTGTATCAAGAAAGTACAAATACAGAGGTGGCCATATCAGTCCCACAGTGCTTTACATAGAATGCAGAACCCTGCTTTATACATAATGATGAAGTCTAGAATATGGTTTTAAAGAATTTACAAGAGTGGCAGGATTGCTCAGTGGGTAAAGGTGCTTCCTGACAAGTCTGACAACCTGAGTTTGATCCCCAGAGCCCATATTGTCAAAACAGAAAACTGACCCTTGTAGGTTGCCTTCTGACAAAGCGCCCCATACCCATATATACATAAATAAAATTATAAAATGTTAAAAAAAATCATTTCCACCAGTCATGGTGGTGGATGCCTTTAATCTCAGCATTTGGAAGGCAAAGGCAGGCGGATCTCTGTGAGTTCAAAACCAGTTTGATCTACATAGTAAGTTCTAGGCCAGCTGGGGCTACAGAAAGATCCTGTCTCAAAAAAAAAAAATCATTTCCAAGTATCAGGGGATAAAATACTCATCCATAGACAGTTGGTTGCACCTTAAAAGTTCACCAAATTCAAAGTACAGGATAAATTATGACATGGCCATCAACTTTGCATGGAGCAGGAAGAGGAGGAACAAAGGACAAGCTGGAGACTTAGGTGTCTCGGGATTTCTAACTTGCTTTCAAGCATTATTCTTCCCAGGTCTCTTGAAATGCCCAGGATAGAGAGAGAGTCTATAATGTCTGCTCAAGAGTATAACACTAAGATATCTTCCAGTTCTGGACATCTACATATACCAACTACTTTTTTTTGCTTTTAATGTGTATCAGTGTTTGCCTGCATATATGTAAGTGTACTATTTGTCCCTGTGGAAGCCAAAAGAGAGTATGAGATCCCATGGAACTGAAGTTATGGATGGCTATTATCTGCCACATGGTTGCTAGGAACTGAACCTGGGTCTCCTAGAAGAACAGCCAGTGCTCTAAACTGCTGAACCATCTCTCTAGCCCCTATACCAACTTCTTCAAAAGGAGTTGATCAGTGGGTCCTAAGTTACAGTTAGATAGGAATAATAAGTTCCACTCTAGTTGGTCTGGTGGTGTATGCATTTAATCCTAGCACTCACAAGGCAGAGGCATGCGAATCTCTGAGGTCAAGGCCACGGTGGTATACAGAGTAAGTTCTACTGCAGCTAGGGCTATAGGAAGACCCTGTTTCAAAACAAACAAAATGGCAGGCTGAGCAGATGACTCAATGGCTAAGAATGCTCACAGCTCTTCCTGTAACTCTAGTTCCAGGGGTTCTGCCACCTCTGGCCTCCAAGGGTGCAACACACACACACACACACACACACACACACACACACACATACACAAAGCACATACTCAATCAGACATATACACATAAAAACAAATCCTTAAAAACAAAAAGTAGGGGCTAGAGAGATGGCTCAGTAGTTAAGAGCACTGACTGCTCTTACAGAGAACCCGGGCTCGATTCCCAGCACCCACATGGTGGCTAAGAACCATTTTTAAGCCAGGCATGGTAGCACATGCCTTTAATCCTAGCACTCGGGAGGCAGAGGCAGCTGGATCTCTGTGAGTTCAGCCTGGTCTATAGAGTGAGTTCCAGGCCAGCTGGTGCTATAGGGAGACCCTGTCTCAAAAAAAAAAGTAATTTTTACTACTTAACAAAATATGCTGTTAATGAAGTGAACTTCTGAGATCCAAATACAATCTATTAGTAAGTTGGCCCTATGGAAAAGTTCCTTAGGTGATGAGCATCTTCAGCACACAGCATAAGATAGAGTACTGCTTACCAAAATAATAAACTCAAAAAAAAAAAAAAGAAAACAAAAAACGAACTTCTTATATCCACAAAAAAGCAAAGAACTTAATTAAGCAATTTTTGTATCAAGTAATGAGAGTGGATTAACTATTAGTTGCTTTCTGTCACTCTTTATGAAGGAGTTGAATAGTCTTTGTGTATATACATAAAAAAACACATAAAAAAACACATCAAAGAAAATTCAGAAAACCTTAAAGAATGAAAAACAAAAAACAAAAAAGACCATAATTTGCTTCCATCTGGTGGTGGCAGCTCACACTACAAGCAAAATTGCTTATTCATGAAGAGGCACCTAGAGGATGAGGGAGAAGGAAAAACAGTCTGTGTCGCCATCTGCTGGTCAGAACTCACAGCCAAAAAAGAAAAAAAAAAATTCAAGAAATGACAGCGTAGCTACTTAGAAACTTAACACTTTCCAGGTAGAGTGGCACTCAATTTTGATTCCACCACTCAGGAGGCAGAGGTAGGTAAATCTCTGTGAGTTCAAGGCCAGCCTGGCCTACATAGTGAGCTCCAGGCCACCTGGGACTAAAGGGAGACCCTGTCTCAAAAATACCAAAAAAAAAAAAAAAAAAATAGAAACAACACTTGAATAAAATAACTCACAAGATGCAGTTGATACCCTTAAAAGATGTAAATTTTCCATATTGCATTGGAATGGTCCAAATACGCGATTCTTATTGAGACTCCACGGGGGGGGGGGGGGTATACATGGTGCACATGGTTTACCTGTGTGAAATATTTCCCATCCTGTTTCAGTACTTTCATTGAGAGGTCAAGGATCAGTCTAAGAAATTCCCATGTGGAATCTAGATGTAGGGGAAAAAATAAGTTTTAGAAACATGGGTTTGCATGTATCAAAAACATCCATTCATTCAAAAAGAACAAAGAGAGCCCAGTGTGTTGGTACGCGCCTGGAATCCCGGCACTTTGGAAGTGATGACAGGAGGATTGAGGGTTAAAGGTCATCCTAGGCTACATGACACTGTAACTAAAAAGAAAAAAAAAACCAAAAATTTTAAATGTGATTGAAAGTTTGTTTATGAAAGATAACATATGATCATATAGCTGGTGTACACACAGATACTAACTCAAACACTAAGGTCAAGTACGCATCTGCTTAACAGAGTTCTCACACCACAACTAAAAAAAATATAGCATATGGGCCTGGGAGTATAGCTAAGTGGAGAGCTTGCAGGAACCCTGGGTTCCATCCCCAGCACCCCTCTCCCCAATAAGAAACAAAGACTGGGTACAAAGGCAGAGATGGAAATCTGAAAGCAAGCTGCTTGAAGGAGGAAAGCAGCAACACTCCCCAAGAAAACCGAAGAGTCACCAGCAAGTTCAATGGGCACTGAAGTTCAGAGAAAACACTGCCCCAGGAAACACACCCCAGCGGTGATGTTGGGCATCTGCCTAGAAGAGAATTACTGCTGTTATTGCTTAGAGAGTCACCAGTTTGTCCAGCTACAGGTAAAAACAACATTTTGGTCTTTGTGAGACAGGGTCTCGCTGTAGCCCCAGCTGGCCTAGAACTCACTATGTAGACCATGCTAGCCTTGAAGTGAGAGATCCACCTGTCTCTGCCTCTGCCTCCTGAGGGCTAAGCTTAAAAGTATGTGCCACCACACCCGGCAAATTAATTTATTGTCAATCAATTTAATACCTAACTCATTTAATGGCATTCTGAATTGAAGCTTGCAGGGGGGAAAAAAAAGCTGCATCTTTGTTGGTGATTCTATAAGCCTGATTAATTGCTTCATTGGAACTTTCTGATTACTTATAGAAGAGCTGAAATGTTGGAGTCAAACCCCAAATATGTTGGATTATTCTTAGCCCCCTTTAGCAGCCATTCATTGCCCACCTGTGTCTGACCTAACATCCTGGGGAATATCCCATGAGACCTTTTCAGATGTAATGCTTTAACAGACCAATCCCAAGGCTAAGAATCTCACCAGATAGTTTCCTTAGCACAGAGACTTCTCTGCTTCGAATAACCCACTTCCCTGACGTTTCCATCAATGTATTTGAAAAATGCCTTGATTTTATGACTTTCTTTTGTTTTGTAACTATACAAACATCATGAAACTGTTACCGCACTGGAACATGGTATTTGTGGTGTAACCTGAGTCTATGTGTTCCCAGGCCATGGTCACTCATATTTTGCTCCATAAATTCCTATTCCTTTTGAGATACAAGGTTTGTCTTCTCATTAGCAAGATAAAAGGAATTAGAACCAAATTTAAATCTAGTCGACTTTCCACCATTAGTGCTAGTTTAACTCCTTTTAACAAATGAAAGCACAGGAGCAGAGAATATGGCTTAATAGGTGAAGTGGTTGCCACAAAAGCCTTAGGATCTGAGTTTGATCTCCAGCATCCACATAAAAACTGGACATAGTGGCATGCAATGATGATCCTAGTGATGGAAAGGGTAGGATCCCTTGGGCTTGCTGGTCAGCCAGCCTAGCTAACTTGGTAAGTTCCAGGTTCAGTGAGGAGACCCTGCCTCAAAACAATAAGGTATCTAGGTGTGTTAGTTCTCCTCGCCTTTAGTTCCAGCGTGAAGGAGGCAGAGATAGGTAGATCTCTGTGAGATCAAGGCCAGCTTGGTCTACATAGCAAGTTCCAGGCCAGCTGGGGCTATAAATAAATAAATAAATAAATAAATAAATAAATAAATAAATAAGAATTGAAATATGGAGAAGTTCCAGGCATGGTTGTGCACACCTTTAATCCCAGCACTTGGGAGGCACAGGCAGATTGTGAGTTCAAGGCCAGCCTGGTCTACATAGTGAGCTCCAGGACAGCAAGGACTAAAGGGAGACCCTGTCTCAAGGAGACTAAAAAACAAATATGGAGAAGTCTAGGAATTCTCTTAGAATCCTATGATCCTTCATCATCACATGGCACCAAGAGGACATTTCTGTGAGCAATCATCTCAGTTAAAAACATGAAATCAGGGGCTGGAGAGATGGCCTAGCGGTTGAGAGCGCCGAATGCTCTTGCAGAGGACCCAGGTTTGATCCCCAGCACCCACATGGCAGCTGAAAACCATCTTTAACTCCAGTTCCAGGGGATTCCGATGCCCTCTTCTGACCTCTGTGGCATTGCACAACATGAGTGCACAGACCTACATGCAGACAATACATTCATACACATATAAAAATAAATAAAAACTTAAAAAAAACACACAAAATCAGATGAAAAGTGTTACAGGAGGAGGAGTAGGAGGAGTTGGAGGAGGAGGAGAAAAAAAACACAAAACCAAATCTACCTTCTTCTGGAGATGTGGAGATTGGGACAGCTGTCAAATCATTAATCACATAATCAAACTCTCTCCCTTCTTTGGCATACCTTTTCAGTACTGGAATACAGTCTTCTATGAGAACCTTTTAGAAAGAATAGGATCAGGCACATGAGTCAACACATTTGGTATCTTAAATATACTTCTAGAAGAAGGGGAAATGAAAGCTGGGGTTTACATCCCTGGTACCTGCTCTATGAACAAAATGACCTTCATACCTGTCCCTTAATACCAAAAACTAAGTGCTAAGCAGATGCCTACAAACATTCTCATCTAACAATAATAACAACTCCAAAACAGAGAAACCTAACTTAAAAGGGAGCCCAGCACATACCATTAATCCCAACACTCTGGAGACAGAGGCAGGCGCATCTCTGTGAGTTCAAGGCCAGTCTGGTTGTCTACATAGCAAGTTCCAGGCCAACCAATGTTACATGCTGAGACCCTGACTCCAAAAAGGGGGGGGGGGGTTACACAGCTTGCCCAGAGCCCTAATAAGAAAAGGAGAGAAAGCCAGGTACAACGGCTCAACCCTTACACTTCCAGCAGTTAGAAGTGAGTTCCAGGTAGGAAGGATAAAAGACAAGTGTACAAGAAGTTTGAGTTTTGAGAGCTTTGAAAAATTTTTATTGTCCTGGGGCTGGAGAGATGGCTCAATGGTTAAGAGCACTGACTGCTCTTGCAGAGGACCCGGGTTCCGGGTTTGATTCCCAGCACCCACATGGCAGCTATGAACCGTCTTTAACTCCAGTTCCAGGGGAATCAGACACCCTCTTCTGACCTCTACAGCATTGCACGACACGGGTGCAGGTGCACCTACCTACGTGCAGACAGTATACTCACACACACAAAATAATAAAAAAAATGTTTTAATTAAAATTTTTTTCATTGTCCTAATGTTTTAGAACATGCTTCAGTTAAAGCATCAAGTTGTAGGGGGTAAAGATAGACAAAAGGTTAACACCTCAGATACATAACAAATTTTGGGCCAGCCTAAGCTACAGAAAATGCTGTCTAAAAAAAATACTCAGCTGCCTATAATCCACACATTAACCCCATTTTGAGGGCTGGCAATGTGGCTACATGGTACAGTATGTGCCCAGCATGCATGACACTCAGGGTTTGATTTGGCATGATCACAACATGTCCACATTCTCATACAGAGTTTCATAAATACACATGCAGGCTGGAGAGATGGCTCAGCAGTTAAGAGCACTGGCTCCTCTTGCAGAGGACTCAGGTTTGGTTCCCAGCACCCACATGGCTGCTAACAATTGTCCAAAACTCTAAGTCCAGAGAATCCCACGCCTTCTTCTAGCCTCTGCAAGCATTGCACTTACGTGTAAATAAATGTAAATTTAAAAATTTTTAAATAAAATAAAAATAGATGACTACACAAATACACATCGATACAAGTCTGTGTTCCCCTTAATAAAATTTGGATCTTGCAGATCACCCTGAAGGTGGACAGTGAATTAAATCAAATCATCTCATTCCAAAGGTTCTATACTTGTGTTTGCCACAACTTAGACTCTATACGGAGTCATAATTAATCTCCTTGCTTCCCAATTACAAAGGTCAATTTTCACATAGGTCTCTTAGTTTTTATATCTAGAGCTTAAGTTATGAAATTCCCCTTTCTACTTTCTAGGGTTAACTAACTTCTCAAGCGGGGGGATGGCCCATTATGCCAACAGCACTTATTCAAGCAAATAATCTCCTTTACCGAAATGAAATAAAATGCATCTTGGATCATATGTTAGCAGTGTGTTTCACGATACACACTTAATGCAAGTTCAAGTTCCCATAACATCTCTCATGTCTTTGTCTGAAATCTGGTTCATACTTCCGATGTGACTACTATGCAGTAAATAACCAAAAGGGCAAGTCTCCCTCTGCAACGATTGCTTGCCAAAGTTTCCCTGGCTATTTTTAGATATTTAATTTTAAAAAAGGAACTTTTAAAATGTCAGTTGGTCTAATTCTACCTACTCCCTTGGGACTGTGATTAGCATTAGAAGCATAATTGGGAAGCCATGGAAAGTAGTCTGGTATTTCCATGCACAAAATCTAACACACCCTCTACACAGTCAGACTTTATTTGATATCTTTCATTAAGATCTTAACATAATTCAGATTGGTTTCATCATACCTCTCGCTAAATTTATTTCTAAGTATTTAACAGGTGATTACTTGGAATAGGATCTCCTATCCTACACCTCCCAATTTCCTTTCAAACTGTTCTCTATTGAAGCACAAAAACTTTTTAATCTGTCTTTAATAACTTGAAATCACCTAAATCTTTAATCACAACCAAATTCTTACAAATCCAACTAATTAATTTCTAGATAAATTTCTGAGATTTTTCCAAGCATTCTTATCACCTATAATTAATTTTACGGCTTCCATTTCTTTTTTTTTTTATGTGTATGAATGTACTGTCTGCATGTAGATCTGTGCACCCGTGTCATGCAATGCTGCGGAGGTCAGAAGAGGGCATCGGATTCCCCTGTAACTGGAGTTCTCCTGGAGTTGGAGTTACAGACGGTTCTCAGCCACCATGTGGGTGCTGGGGATCAAACCCGGTCATCTGCAAGAGTGGTCGGAGCTCTTAACCACTAGGCCATCTCTCCAGCCCCCCATTTCTATCTTATGACATGAACTGCCTCAAAGACAAAGATGAACTCAGGTACACATGCATCCATATCCATAATTTTATTCCTAATTTTTCAATGGACAGGGCTCTTGTCAACTAATATATTTTTAATTGTCATTTACTATAACCAGTGAGCTTCTTATACTTTCTATTATATCTTGCTGGATTCCTTCTATTGCAATTCATCAGTGTGTGCATGTGTGTGCATGCATGTGTAGACCAGAGGTCAGCCTTGGGTGACTTTCCTCAGGTGCTGTCCACCTTGTTTTATGTGAC
The DNA here is from genome assembly GCA_009823505.1 of Rhizomys pruinosus. Taxonomy (NCBI): domain Eukaryota; kingdom Metazoa; phylum Chordata; class Mammalia; order Rodentia; family Spalacidae; genus Rhizomys; species Rhizomys pruinosus. The sequence continues at coordinate 77,311 of VZQC01013765.1, read as the reverse complement.
AAGCTCTCTCACTGGCTTGGAGCTCTTCGACTACAGTAAGCCGACTGGCCCCAGAATCTGCCTGTCCCTGCTTGTCCATGTGCTAACATGCCCAGCTATTCTATGTGGGTGCTTGAGATGGGATCATCAATGTGCCTACCTCCCCAGCCCCTTCCATTTCTTTCTACCTAAGAAATTGTTTTATTATATGTGTATAAATGTTCTGTTTAAATGTATGTATGTGTACCACATGCATACCTGGTGCCCAAGAAGGCCAGAAGAGCATGTTAGATACGCTGGAACTAGATGGCCATGACCCACCATGCAGGTGCTGGGAACCAAACCCTGGTCCTCTATAAGAGCAGAAAATGCTCTTGACCCCTGAGGCATCTCTCCATCCCCTCTAAAAAATTCTTACTCTATTTTTTTAGTCAATATAATAAATACCTGATGCCACTACAAAAGAGTATGTTTAAAACATAAAAGTAATACTTTTTACTTGCATGCAACTCTTCTGTTCAAACTGAATCCCTGCCGAGCATGGTGGTGCATGCCTTTAATCCCAGCACTCTGGAGGCAGAGGCATGCGGATCTCTGTTGAGTTCAAGTCCAGCCTGATCTACATAGCAAGTTCCAGGCTATCTGGGGGTACAGAGAGACCCTGTCACAAAAGCAAAGAAAAAAAAAGTGAATCCCTAAACATGTTTTGCACTTAACCTATAGTTTATCTTCAGTCAGGTGTCATAATTTGGGTATATGTGTGGAGCGTATAGATGCATAACATAAAATTAAAGGGAATAACAACAAAAAAGACTCATTCAAAGAACTAACCAAAACAGTAAACTCCTGGCCTAAACATTAAACCTCTGCATTGAAAAATTAAAAAGCACAGGACTGAGGAAAAAATGGAAGACATGTATGGCAGAATGCCCTATCTCTGGAGGGGTAGAGGACATGGAAAGGGGCATGGAAGGGAGAATGGATCTAAATTTTATTAAGAAATGTATGGGCTGGAGAGATGGCTCAGTGGTTAAGAGCACTGACTGGTCTTGCAGAGGACATGGGTTCAATTCCCAGCACCCACATGACAGCAGTCGAGAGGCAGAGGCAGGTAGATCTCTGTGAGTTCAAGGCCAGCCTGGTCTACATACTGAGCTCCAGGCCAGCTGGGAGTAAAGGGAGACCCTATCTCAAAAAGACCAAAAAGAAAATGTTGTGGGGGCTGGAAAGATGGCTCAGCAATTAAGAGCACCGACTGCTCTTGTAGAGGACCTGGGTTTGATTCCCAGCACCCACATGGTGGCTAATAACTGCCTTTAAGCTGGGCATGATGGAACACGCCTTTAATCATAGCACTCAGGAGGCAGAGGCAGAGGCAGAGGCAAAGGCAGGAGGATCTCTGTGAGTTCAAAGCCAGCCTGATCTACAGAGTGAGTTCTAGGCCAGCTGGGACTACAGGGAGACCCTGTCTTGAAAAGACCACAAAAAAAATGTTGTATGAAATGTGCAAAAGATCAATAAAAAAGAAAAAAATATTCTTACTCAGTACTATTGCCCAACATTCTCAAATTCTTTGTCAATTATTAATATGTCATGTCTACCCTTTATTCTTAAAATTCACATCTTTACATTTTTAAACAAAAGACTACTTGAGTATAGTATAGAATTTTTTAAGGTTGATAGATAGTTATTTCACTTGATAATTTACACTCTCACACATAATACTTTTTTTAGTTTTCTTTGCATATACCTTTAATTCAGTATTAAGCTTACTGTATCATTATAAAAGATATGGGTTGGGGCTTTGAGTCTTTTTTTTTGAGCAGGGTCTCCCTGTAGCCCCAGCTGGCCTAGAACTCACTCTGTAGACCAGGCTGGCCTTGAACTCACAGAGATCCACCTGCCTCTGCCTCCCAAGTGCTAGGATTAAAAGTGTGCACCACCATGCCCACTTAAAAACAGTTCTTATCTGTCATGTGGGTGCTGGGAATCGAACCTGGGTCCTCTGCAAGAGCAGTCAGTGCTCTTAACTGCTGAGCCACCTCTCCAGCCCCGGATCATTTTCTGAAGCAAATATTAAAGAGACTATTTAAATGGCTGCAAAACCTCTGCATTTTAGAAAGCAGCATTTTAATGGCCAAAAGGCTTCCTTTTAGTAAGGTGGTCAGGTGTGTCTGTCTTCTCCCACAGACAAGGCTCCCATCCCACTCCTTTCAGCTTCAGAAGGCTCAGCTGCAAAAGATTTTCCCAGGATCCCCCTGGTGGTTGTGCAGTGACACTAAACACTGCCACCCTCAAAAACCTCAGAAAAGAAACAAGATGCTATTTGTGGGGGTGGATTTAACAGTATTCAGTCACATAGTCTTTCAATATTTCTGATTGTATACCAAAAACTCAGTGAAAAACAATCTTTTACCCTTGTGTCACGCATCTGAGCACCTGGCTCACCATCTGTGCATCCTGAGGGTCAGATCTCCCATCAAAAGGCTGCTTTCTTGGCCACTGATCAATATTCCCACTTACACCAGACATCTAATCCCAACAACCAAGACTGTACTACTGCTCTGGGTTTGTGCTTCTGGTCTTCCCTAAACGTTTACAAGAAAGCCATACAACAAAAGCCAGGCAAGGATTCTACGCACACCCCCACATACATGTAATCCAATCATCTTGAATAAATTCTGATTTAACTCCCTGAGCTTTAGCTCTATCAAGTGTAATAGAAAACCATCTACTAGTTACAGGTGTGAGAATTAAACCCAGCAGGCAGAAAGTCTGCTCCACCCCATTACTTGCTAGCCAGGGTAACTATCAATTGACTGTGAAACAGTTCAGCCAGTGCTCTGAGAAGCTTAACTCCACCCTCCATTTTTAAGCTTTCAAACAGGATAAGCTAAATTTAATCTTTCTTGCCCTTTGGCTCACAAAACAATCACAACTGCATTTTAGGATGGGTAGAATTCTTCTCTCAAATTAACATGCAGGCAACATGAACTCCAGATGTGCATATATTAGGGAAGAAAGAAAGACCTGTCCGATAACTGACATACCGAAATGTGTAGAAATCTGGAGATACACATAATACATTACGTTCAGTTAAGTATTTGCTTGGCTATCTTGCTTTAACAAGCCCTCATACCTATAAGAACTATATACATGCATCCCCACACATCGGAATGGCTGGTCAACTTGCAAGCACATTATAATTCAAGAAAGAAACTAACTTCTTATTTGCAACACTTTAATCAACTACACCTTGCAATAAAATATCTGAATTCCCTCTAAAAGGTCAAGATTCAAAGACATTAATCATGGTAGAGACAAAAGGTGATACCAAGTCAACTTCCATAATTCTATTTTCAGTTATGTTACCAAGGAAATATAATTACCTGATAGCAGTCTCCTGTAAGATTGTCTAAGACATCACCGCATGTTCTTCGCATATACTTCTTACATCCATCAATCACCATTTGGTCAATGTACGAAACAGGTTAAGGAGAATTTGAACATAAAGAATCCTAAAATAGTAACTCTCTTAAATAATAAAGGTTCAGAAAAACCAAGGTTTTATGGTAGTAATCAGTATCATAAAGTTTTTAGAAAATTGATGTGTTGGGGGCTTGAGAGATGCCTCAGTGGTTAAGTGCACCGACTACTCTTGCAGAGGACTTGGGTTCGATTACCAGCATTCACATGGAGACTAAGAACTGTCTTTAAGCTGGGCAAGGTGGTTGCATGCATGCCTTTTAATCCTAGCACTTGGGAGGCAGAGGCAAGTGGATCTCTGTGAGTTCCAGGCCAGCCTGGTCTACAGAGTGAGTTCCAGGCCAGCTGGAGCTATAGGGAGACCCTGTCTCAAAAAAACAAAAAAAATTGATGTGATGGTGATTTTATTTTCACACTAAATAGTTCATCAGGCAGGGCATGGTGGTGTACGACTTTAATCCCAGCACTTGGGAGGCAGAGGCAGGCAGATCTCTGTGAGTTCAAGGTCAGTCTGGTCTACAGATAGAGCTCCAGGCCAGCTGGGACTAAAAGGGAGACCCTGTCTCAAAAATACCAAAAAAAAAAAAAATTAGTTCAGTGGGAGGGTGCCAAGAGGAGAAGAAGGTGGGTATGGAGATGTTCTGTGTGAAATGCACGAAAATAAAACAAAAAATAAAAAATAAATAAAAATACTCAATGGAACTAGATTTTCTTTTCTTCTCATGAAATGTCTTAGGGAAGTCATTTTGACAAACACTAGGAAGCAGACGGGGTACCCAACACAGCTGCTCTTTAAACCCAAACTACATTCTCAACTCTCCTTCTCTGTTGGTGGCTACATACAAAGCTGCTGGTCTTAAAATGAAATACTTATTGAAAACAACATGAAACATCTGCCTTGACTGAGCCTGTAAGAATACTAACTTGAGTCTTAAGATATGAAAAGAAAGAAGGACCTGAGAAACCTTCTGCAATTGTTCTCTTATATAGCAAAGGATATCTCTACCATAGTGACCATCTTTGGTTTCAGTTTGACTATTTCACATAATATGCCCCCATCTCCGCCTCCAAGAATTAGTACATCTTTACCAGTGTAATCTTCTTTGCCACTGCCCATGATGGCCCGGGTATATGCCAAGTCACTCTCTGCCAAATCTAGGGAAAAAAGAGAGACCCAAATGGGTGACTCTACTCAAATACACAAACCACTGACCTTGCTACCCAAGCTAGTGCTGGAATCTCGATCAAAATGGAAAAGTTCCAACTTCTAACGTGTCCATAATGTTCAACATTGGTTTTTGGATTTAGAAGCCTTCACAAACAATTCATCTATCACAAAGGACAAATGGATATATAAGTCAATGAGGAGAAATTACAGTCTTGAGACTATGCTGATAGGGGGAATAATTAAAAAGAAATGTCATCTTTACAGGTGAACTGATATACCATATGGGAGCTGCCTTCAAAATAATACTACAGGCAAATTGACTAGGGCTTAGATGAAGAGTGGCCACATGTTGGCACTGTCAATTCTGGACAGTGAGTACCTGCGGGTAGACACTGGGGTGTAGGTTGGAATTTCTCCATGACAAAAATGTTACTTTAAGCTGGGCATGATGGCTCACGCCTTTAATCCCAGCACTCTGGAGGCAGAGGCAGGAGGATCTTTGTGAGTTCAAGGCCAGCCTGGTCTACAGAGCGAGTTCCAGGATAGCTGGGACTATAGGGAGACCCTGTCTCAAAAAGAAAAAAAAAAAAAAAAAACAACAAAAAACTACATTTCCTATTGTATTACAGTCCAACTACTCATCAAGAGAAAAGGCTATTTCAAGGGGCTGGAGAGATGGATGGTTCAATGGTTAAGGGCACTGGCTGTTCTTACAAAGGACCGGGCTTCACTTCCTAGCATCCACATGATAGCTAACAACCATCCATAAAACTCCAGTTCCAGGGGATCCAAAGCCCTCCTCTGGCCTCAATGGGTATACATATATGCAGGCAAAACTTTCATACACATAAAATATATGAGAAAATCTAGACAGTTCACAGGTTAATATAATGTTAGTGAATCTTAAAACAACTCAGACAAGTTCAAGACAATGACATGTATTAAGAAAGGAACAGGGGCTGGAGAGATGGCCTAGCGGTTGAGAGCGCCAACCGCTCTTGCAGAGGACCCGGGTTCGATCCCCAGCACCCACATGGCGGCCGAGAACCGTCTGAAACTCCAATTCCAGGAGAACTCCAGTTCCAGGGGAATCCGACGCCCTCTTCTGACCTCCGCAGCATTGCACGACACGGGTGCACAGACTTGCACGCAGACAGTACATTCACACATACAGAAATAAATAAAATTAATTAAAAAAAAAATAAAAAAAAAAGAAAGGAACAGCATCCAACACACCATCACCTTGGTATGCAGTCAGAATAGGAATGCGATACTTACTAACATCCCCACTGAGGATGAGAATATTTCCAAACTGCTTTGAGTGTAGAATCTTAATGTTCTGATACGGTGAATCTTCATCGTATACTACTTCGTCTATGTCATACTCAACCAGGCGCCCATCAGCAGTGGGCCAGTATCTGTCGATGGCTCCTCCTCGAACTATGGGTGGTAAACTGGAGAGAGGAAGCCAGGAATAAGCCTTTGGAGAACACCACTTTTCAAAGGGACCTGGGATGAGAGTGTGCCAAAAGGAAGGCAGGGAGCAGAGAGTTGGCTCAGTGGTTGGGAGCTAAGCAAAGATACTATTCTTACAGAGCACCCAAATTCAGTTCTCAGCACCCGTGCCTATCAGCTCACAACCACCTGTATCTCCAGCTCCTCTTCGCCTGGCCTCTGGCGGTACCTATATTCAGTGTACATACCCACAATTCAAAAGAAACCTAAAAAAAGAATGAAGAGCTGGAGAGATGGCTTAATGGTTAAAAGCACTGGCTGCTCTTATAGAGGACAAGAGTTTAGTTCCCAGCACCAACCGGTTGGCTAACAACTATCCATAACTCCACTTTTAGGGGATCCAATGCCCTCTTTTTTTTTATTTTATTTATTTTTGTATGCGTATGAATGTATTGTCTGCATGTAGGTCTCTGCACCCGTGTCATGCAATGCTGCGGAGGTCAGAAGAGGGTCTCAGATTCCCCTGGAACTGGAGTTACAGACGGTTCTTAGCCGCCATGAGGGTGCTGGGGATCGAAGAGGGTCTCAGATTCCCCTGGAACTGGAGTTACAGACGGTTCTTAGCCGCCATGTGGGTGCTGGGGATCGAACCCGGGTCCTCTGCAAGAGCAGTCGGTGCTCTTAACTGCTAGGCTATCTCTCCAATGCCCTCTTATGGCTTCTGTGGGACACACACACACACACACACACACACACACACACACACACACTGCACTTATATCCATGCAGACCAAACACTCATATGCATAAAATAAAAATAAACAATTTTTTAAAAGTTTGACCATATGTTTCAGGCATGTTCATCAAGAACATAAAACAGCTGATCATAGTAGTGCACACTTTTAATCCCAGTATTTGGGAGCCAGAAGTAGGTGGATTTCTGTGAGTCTAAGGCCAAGCTGGCCTACATAGTGAGACCCTATTACCCCATCCCCCACAAAAAAAAATATATTGAAGCGAAAAAATACTGAAGAAGAAAATAGGCACTGCAGACATCATACTTCAGCAAATAACTGTCACTGGCCACCTACATAACCACAAAGGCATTGCCACAGTCACCAAGTTCCTGTGGCTGGAATGCCAATGCTGAACCTATCTTCAGGTATCTCAAATTTTATAAGTATATCCTTCATAACCTGTTAGGCTTTCAAATAAAGGTTCAAACACTGCATTTCCCTTTTTCTTTTTTAAAAAAGTATATATGAGCTGGGCGTGGTGACACACGCCTTTAATCCTAGCACTTGGGAGGCAGAAGCATGCGGATCTCTGTGAGTTCCAGGCCACCCTGGTCTACAGAGTGAGTTCCAGGCCAGCTGGGACTACAGGAAGACCCTGTCTCAAAAAAGACCAAAAAATGTATATATGAGTGTTTTGCATTAATGTGTCTAACACAACTACACATGCAATCGCTGTGAGGCCAGAAGTGGGCATTGGATCCCCTGGAACTGGAGTTATCATGCACAACTGTTAGCCACCATGAAGATGCTGGGAACCGAACTTAGGTTCTCTCTAAGAGCAGCTAGTGCTCTTAAACACACAGCCACCTCTCCAGTCCCCTCTTTCTTATTTTCTTTAACCATCACTTCACTTAGGATATTCTTGTTATTCTGGTCTGTTTCATTTGTCTCCAAAAAGTCCAGATCAGGTTCTTTGCAGACATCTGCTATGTGGCTTTACCTCATCTCCTCCTGATAAGAATGAAGGTTGGCAAACATCACACAGGTGTCCCATTAGGAACACAAGAGAAACTTGTGATCTTACTGGGGTGATGCCAAAAATGTTTGATATCTGGGTTACAGCGATCCCTCTTCATTTGCAAAAAAAGTCCCATTTACCCTTTGACATCACTAAGGAAGCCAAGCTGGGTGTTACTGTCCTCAGGAATGGAGTAACTCACCAACCACTTTTTTTTTACAAGTAGCACTGGCATCTAGAAGCTTCTTGCTTAAACTGATTATTACTGGAGTACCTGAACAAAGGACAAATTTCTCTTTCCATGCTTTTGTCAAGAATCAGTGTTTTTGGATAGGGTGAATATACTAGAAACTACCAGTAAAGGACACTTAAGTGACAAGAAAAAAAAAAAACACCAAAAAGGAGCTTGGGAAAATCTAATGGAAACACAACGAAAATGAGAACACATTACACACCCAACAGGATGTGTACTTGTCTTCTCAGTCATGTTCAATAGTAAGGAGGCACTATACACAACTGTACAGGCCTGTAACGCTGGAAGACACTGACTGCCTCACTCTGCACTCACCTATCAACTGCTTCTAACAGTATAGTCACAACTCACTAACAACAAGTAAACAAGACTTTCTTGGGTAGGCATGGGGGGGGGGGG
>VZQC01013765.1:26714-68548 GCA_009823505.1 Rhizomys pruinosus | reverse complement strand
AAAAAAAAAAAAAAAAAAAAAAAAAGTTAAGCAGACCAGGGATGTTTCTTTTACAACATAAAGGCGCAATCGAGACCAGTCCTAGGAAAGCAGGCTAACAGGCCTCTTCCACCTCCTAGTGGATGGGGGTAAGTAGAGCAAGGCAGGGAGAGGAAGCCTATGGCACTAGGTGACTTTGACAATCTCAGTAAACTGCTTCATAGAAAGAAGTAACATCCATGAGATGGCTCAGCCCTTAAAGGTGCTTGCCACGAACCACCTAAGTTTGATTCCTGGAACCCACGTAAAACTGAAAGGAAAGAAATGACTCTACAAAGCTGTCCTCTGACCCAATGTGCATGTGCGCACACACGTATTCATGCACACACACATGCAAATAGTAAGTTAGATTTTTTTTTAGAATAGTTAGAAATGCTGAACACAAAGTCCAGGGTTCCAGGTGGAGGAAGGAAACTCACCTGGATTAACAGCCAGCCAGTTGTGGGCAATACCTAACGAGGCACAAACCCACTAAAAATAAACAATGCCTGTTCTCAACTGGGTCAACACTGACTTAGCTGAAGGACTCTTTTCTCCCTTGCAACACAATGGATTTTTAAAGACTGGCATATAAACAAAGAACATCTCTAACAGGATGTGGCAGCCATTACCTTTATGAAGTATACAAGTTCCCTGCAGTGGGCTATCAGGAGACCCCGTGCAGCCCTCCAAAAGCAACCTTCCCTGCTCAAAATCAAACCTGGATTGCAGAAACTCGAATAGGGATGTGTTCTGGACCTCAAGTTCACTGTGTAGATTGCAAGAATCTGAGGTTTGCTTCCTTATTCCTTTTCACTTGAAAGTACAATAAAAATTTTCATGTAAATCTCATCACTCCTTAGTCAAAATTTATTTGACAATCATTACCCAAAAGGAAATATTAATTTCATATATTACCGAATCATCTTGTTACTAATTTCATCTGACAGTGTCATTCCGCACTCAGAAAACTGTAATAATCCTTATCTTCTGGAGTGGTGGTAGGGGGTAACAGAGGGTCATTGCAAGACACTGCCAACTTCCCATCCTTTTCATCCTTATTTTATAAAAAGATGCAAAAATTATGACGAACAAAAACAAAGTCCACATTTTGAAATGAAACCTAAAAGCTTGTGATCAGTCTCACTTAAACTCCTCCATCAAGATGAACCCCAGAAATTATTTTTTTTTATTCTTTTTTGAGACAGCGTCTCTCTATAGCCCCAGCTGTCCTAGAAGTCATTATGTAGACCAGACTGGCCTTGAACTCACAGATATCCACCTGCCTCTGCCTCCTGAGTGTTGGGACTAAAGACATGAGCCACTACACCTAGCCATAAAATAATTTTTAAAAGAATGTATTTCTGCTGGGAGTGTGCATGAGTGTATTGCCTACATGTATGTAAGTGAACCTGTGTCATGCAATCCCTGCACAGGTCAGAAGAGGACATTGGATCCCCTGGAACCAAAGTTACTGATGATTGTTAGCCACCATGTGGGTGCTGGAAACTGACCCTAAGTCTTCTGCAAGAGCAGCCAGTGCCCTTAACTGCTGAGCCATCTCTCCAGCCCCTAGAAATATAGTATTTGAAAAAAAATTTGTGTATGACCAGTCTCACTTAGAAAAACTCCACCAACCAAAGAAAAAGAAAGTTCTCATAAAACATTGAAGCACAGAAATACATTATTCTTAAAAAATATTTATTAGCCAGGGGTGGTGGTGCACACCTTTAATCCTAGCACTTGGGAGGCAGAGACAGGCGAATCTCTGTGAGTTCAAGGCCAGCCTGATCTACAGAGTGAGCTCCAGGTCAGTTGGGACTAAAGGGTGATCCTGTCTCAAAAATACCAAAAAAAATATTTATTTGTGGGACTGGAGACCTCACTCACTGGTTAAGGATCTGGGGTCAGTTCTCAGCACACACATTGTGGTTAACAACCATCCGTAATTACAGTTCTAGGAGATCTGAAGTCCTCTTCTGGCCTCCCCAGGGATTTCGTGACGTGTAAACTTATGCATGCAGACAAAATACTGGTAACACATAAAATATAAATATTGTGTGGGGTCTGGAAAGATGGCCTTGCTGTTAAGAGTGCCAACTGCTCTTGCAGAGGACCCGGGTTCGATCCCCAGCCCCCACATGGCGGCTGAGAACTGTCTTTAACTACAGTTCCAGGGGAATCTGACACCCTCTTCTGACCTCCATGGCATTGCACGACAATGGGTGCAGAAACCTACATGCAGACAGTACATTCATACACATACAAAATAAATAAAATTAAAAATAAAATAAAATAAAATAATAAATGGTGTGTGTGTGTGTGTGTGTGTGTGTGTGTACCACAGTATATATGGGGGGAGGGGTCAGAGAACAACTTGTGGGAATCGGTTACTGAAGCCAGCAGGCTTACCAAAGTCAGGCTTGGTAGCAAGTACCTTACCCACTGAGCCATTTTCTTGGCCCCAGAAATACATTCTATTTACTCAGACTTAGAAGTAGCGTTGATAAAGATCAAAGTGTACTTTGGTGTGGGCTAATTCATTTTCCCACAGAGTGGGAACTTGTTCAATTCAGATGGATGTAGATAAGGAAAACTATAACCAGGAAAAGATGGATGTGTCTAGAAAGCTGTGTGAATGTGGACAAGGCCAAAGTCTCAACTAAAATTGGGTAAGGGATTAAAAAATACTAAGTCCGTGTGCCAGATTTCAAAAAGTGTACAAGTTTTACACTGGGGTGGGTTCTTTTCAGTGCTCTGGGGCATCCCTTTGCCTTTCCTTTCTACCTACCTACAGGAGGTTAAATAATTACCTAGTTATCTGACATCTGCCCAAGAGCTTTCCTATGGGCTCCTCAAACTCAGCAGGGTGAGTCATTAAGTACAAAACATATTAGCCCTTGCCAATAAGGATTCCCTCTTCTGGAAACTGCTCTGTGAGCAAGAAACCAGTATTCTGAGTCAATTAAACCCTCTTTGTGTGTCTGTCTAAGCCTAGCTCTGCTTTCCACAGCTCTAGCTCTTGGAATCATCCCATATCACCTTTCAGTATCCAGCCTCCCACCTCTCAACCCTCTCACCCTTCCCCTCACTCCCAGGGGGAGGCAGTGTTTGTTTTTATACATTTTGTCCAGTTCTAGGTCCGGATAAAAAGAATCAAGGATCAGCTTAGTTCCCAAGCTGTCACTGACTTTGATCTCCTCCACATCTTCTGAAGACACTAAGGACAACACTGCCATGCTGATGATTTTACCAATTAAACAAACATAAAAAGGATATTCGTGAATGGGTAGACTTACCGCTTCACCCGCCCAGTATTGTCCTGACTCAGTTCTTTCATTTTTTCTTCTATTTTGTTCAAAAGCTACAGTCAAAAGAAAAAGAAATCAGTGAGCTTAAGAGTTTAAGCTGCACAGAACAGCTAAATTCCAAAGCAAAGGCCTGAGGTGGCACTAGCCACTTGTGTGTTACTGGTTCATATACCTACCACCTCTACCGCCACCGGGGCCCAATTCCACACCCTCACACTAACTCTCCCTCCCCATGCTGCCTTAACTAGTTAAGAGTTGTCAAGAGAACTGGGAAGAAAAGGCCAAAGGATACTGCAGGTGCAGAACTCTACGTCAGGGTTCTAAATTCCCTCTAATAGGAAGTGAAATCATTAGCTGTGCTCAGGAAATTAAATGGAAAAACAGACAGGCAGGTTTCCAAACCCAAATGAGGAATAGCTTCTCAGTCAACACTCGATGAAGCTAAGCAGATTTTTAAGAAGCTTAAATCTAAGGGAGAAAATAAAATGTAAAACATTTCTCAAAAGGAAATAAAAAATGAAAAACCAACTCTGTCAGTTTCTTGTTTGCCTTGTGCGTCACTGTCATAACTCTGAAGGTCCAGTAACACCAATCCATGTGGATAAATTCTCAAATTGGCAAAGCTACAAGAGAAAGCATAATTGAAGGTTAGAAATTATCATGGTATTTCAAAAGAGAAAAGAGGCAGCCCCAATTAAAAGAAATGACAAGAGTAAATCTGGGGGCGAGGGCAGTATCGATCACTCTTGAAAAATTTAAAGGGCAGAGCCAAGCAAGCAGTAAGGTTTTCAATACTGTTCCTTGGGCCCAGAAACTGCTTTAGGAACACTTATATATGATTTTGTGTTTATGTGCATGAGCAGGATGTGGTGTACACCAGAGGACAATTTTGGGTGAAGGTCCTCAAGGGCTATCTTTTTATTGAGATAGTGTCTCCCCCCTGGCCTGGAACTCACCAAGTAAGCTAGGCTGGCTAGCAAGAGAGCCCCAGGGATCCCCTGTCTCCATCTTACGGGTGCTGAGATTACAAGCACGGGTCACCATGCTTTTTTGACATGGATTCTGGGGAAAGAACTCGGGTCCTCACAGAGCAAACACTTCACCAACCGAGCTATCTCCCTATGGTCCTTGCAACACTCTGGGCAACCATGTGATTTTCAAAAGGATCCCAACATGGTTCTGACAGGTTTAGTTAGTTAATCAGGAGGAGAGGAGTATGGGGAAAGGTGATTTGGGGTCTCCAACTAACTTACAACGTTCCAAACAGAGCTCTGTTACCCAGGCTCCAAGACTAAGAATGGTCGACATATTTAAAGAGAAAGGGAAGAATATGTGCCAACCGCCTCCACACTGGCCTGTCACTTTACCTACTGGGACTCCTCTCAAGGTACTACTGGTCCTACTTCACCCATCCTCACATGCTTTCATTTCTGTTCACTTTGATTTCAGAAGCAATTCCAAGTAATTCTTGTCATTCAAACATTTCTTTCTGGAAAAAGGCTAAGTCCTCTGTACAACTGGAATTAGATCTACCTATGATAGAAACTTTAAAAACTGAGGCAAGGGCTGGAGGTGTAGCAAAGTGGTTAAGAGTACCCACCTTGGGCCGGGCGTGGTGGAGCATGCCTTTAATCCTAGCACTTGGGAGGCAGAGGCAGGCAGATCTTTGTGAGTTCAAGGCCAGCCTGGTCTACAAAGTGAGTTCCAGGACAGCTGGGGCTACAGGGAGACCCTGTCTCGAAAAGACAAAAAAAAGAGTACCCACCTTGGGCAGCTTGTAACCACCTGTAATTCTACTTTCAGAGAATCTGGACTCCATGGGCACCTGCATTCAACGTATGACATGCACACACACACACACACACACACACACACACACACACAATTAAAAATAAAAACAAATTCTAAAAATTATAAATGTAAAAACTGAGGCAGACAGGGTGTAGCTGCAAAGGAAGGTTTCTCTCTAAAGAGATGTAAAGATGGGGAATGAGGCAGCTGATTCCCAACATGCTCTGGTCCCAAAGAATGACCATAGTTAAGAACACTCTGAGGTGGCCGGGCATGGTGGCGCATGCCTTTAATACCAGCGCTTGAGAAGCAGAGGCAGGCAGATCTCTGTGAGTTCAAGGCCTGCCTGGTCTACATAGTGAGCTCCAGGCCAGCTGGGACTAAAGGGAGATGCTGTCTCAAAAAAGATTAAAAAATAAAAAAAAAAAAAACACTGTGATGTGGCAGGGACAGAGAGAGGCTGAGTGCAGACCTATAAGAGGTGGTAGCTGGAGGATAGCTAGGGCCCTCCACTTCTTGGAGTCTCTTGGTTAACTGAAGCAGGGCATAGGAGAGAGATGCAGAATGCTGGCAGTGGTATTGAAGCAGGGCCACCCTAAAGGAAGAAGTTATCGCTTTAGATATATCTGAAGCAGGTGCTAAGAACACAGAGAAAAGTTCACCACATGGACAGAATACAAGCCTGGGCTTGGCATGCCTCGGGGAGGCACCAAGAGAAAGAATACCAATTAATGCCACAGGGGTACGCCTTAGAGGATTAGAACAATGGGGGGGGGCTCAGGAAGCAGTTTGCCCTTATCACATAGTATTTTAATCTTGTGGAGAATTATAGGGGTGGTCATTTTTTCTTTTAATAAAAAAACAATGAAGGCTGGGTTGGAGAGATGGCTTAGCTGTTAAGAGCATCAGCTGATCGCTGGGCATGGTAAGGCAGGCGGATCTCTGTGAGTTCAAGGCCAGCCTGGTCTACAGAGAGTTCCAGGACAGCTGGGGCTACAGGGAGATGCTATTAAAAAAAAAAAAAAAAGAGCATCAGCTGCTCTTGAAGAGAACCCTGGTTCAATTCCCACCACCCACGTGGCGGATAACACCAGAACCTGGTACCTACTTCTGACTCCGAGGGCATTGCACAACATGGGTGCACTTACACACATGCAGGCATTATACCCCTATGCATAAAATAAAAATAATATTTTAATTTTTTTAAATGAACTGAGAACTGGGACATTAAGTTGCACCAATTGGAGGGACAGTAGGAAAACCAAAGAAAATACCCAGCAGTTCACCATTTTATTTTTTTTTTTTAAGAGGCAGGTCTACACTCACTCATAAATGTTGCAAGCATTCACACCGCCTGGAACTCAGGCTAGTTTTGAACTTATCAGACACTCTCCTGCCTCAGCCTCCCAAGCATCTGGGATTACAGGCGTTCGCCACTCGCCCGGCCAGAGTTCACCATTTTAAATGAACAGTACCAACTGCTATGATCTTTAACTAATGGTTTTACACATAAATCCATCTCCATGTAATATACACCTAGAGTGAGGAAAATACAAAAGTTCAATGCCTGGTAGCTTCTGTTATTGTTTTGATTTTTAGATTTGTTTTGTGCATTTTTTAATTATATTATTCTTATTTTATATGCATGAGTGTATTGCCTGCACGTGTATAAGTGCACCCATGTTGTGCAATGCCCACAGAAATCAGAAGAGGGCATTGTATTCACCTGAAAATGGAGTTACAGATGGTCGTTAGCTGCATGTGGGTGCTGGGAACTGAACCAAACATTCTATAAAAGCAGCCAGTGCTCTTAACAGCTAAGCCATCTCTCCAGTCCCTGTTTTTTGTTTTTCAGACAGGATCTCCCTATATAACCCTGGCTGCCCTAGAACTTGATATGTAGACCAGCTTGGACTCTAAAAGTCAAAGAGATCTACCTGCCTCTGCTTCCCGAGTACTAGAATTAAAAAGGCATGCACCAACCCACCTCTCAGAACACATTTACTTTTTTTTTTGGTCTTTTTTGAGACAGGGTCTCCCTTTAGTCCCAGCTGGCCTGGAGCTTGCTATGTAGACCAGGCTGGCCTTGAACTCACCGAGATCCGCTTGCCTCTGACTCCTGAGTGCTGGGATTAAAGGCATGCGCCACCACGCCTGGCACTAAAGATGGTTCCTAGCCGTCATATAGGTACTAGGAATGGAACCTGGGTCCTCTGAAAGACTAGTCACTGCTCTTAAGTGCAGAGCCAGCTCTCCAGCCCCAGAAGACATTTACTTTCAACTATATAATGACACAGAGAGTCTACATATAGTCTATCATCTTCAAAAGGAGGAACAAAAGGAGACAGCTCAGAGTGTAGCATCCCTGCTGTGCAGGGATGAAGACCGCAGTTTGGATCTCCAACACCTATATTGTAGGTGATTAATTTTTGTCACACAAACTAGAGTCATCTGAGAAGAGGGAACCTCAACTAAGGAAATTCCTCCATCAAAGGGTAATAACCATGTTATACAATGACCATGTCTGTGAGGTATTTTCTTAGTTGTTGATAGATACAGGAGGGCCCAACCCACTGTGTACAGTGCCATTCCTGGGCAGCTAGGCCTGAGCTGTATAAATAACTGGGCAAGTCAAGGGAAGCAAACCAATAAGCAGCATTCCTCCACAGTCTTTGTTTCAGATCCTACCTCAAGGTCCCTGCCTTGAGTTCCTGCTGTGACTTTTGTTGGTGATGGATTAGAACCCATAAGGTAAAATAAACCTTTCCCTCCCTAAGCTGATTTTGGTAAGTGTTTTATCACAGCCACAGAAGACAAACTAGAATACACAAAAAGGCCAGGTCTGATAGTACCCTCTTAAAATCCCAACACTGGGTGGGTGGCCAGAGATAGCACAATCCCTGGGGATTGCTGGTCCACTAGCCTAGCCAAAATGAACTCCAGGTTTAGTGACAGATCATGTCGCAAAAAATAAGGTGGAGAGGGAACAAAGGAAGACACCAAGGTCAACTTGTAGCCCTATATCCACATGCACACACACACACACACACACACACACACACCACACACGCATGCACCCACAAAGGAAAGCCCAAACATTTGACCTTGGGTCATCTCCCCAGCTTCTTGTCATTAGCATCCTGCATTTTGGTTATATCACCAGCAGCAACATCACCAGGGGGGAAGGGGGGGGAGAAAGACTCTGGCCCAGATCTACCACAGCAGACACTCTTACAGTGGGAGCCCAGGAATCTGTCTTTGCCAACCCCAGATCATTGCCTGTCATGTCACACTGCTTATGCTGCCAGGGTTCTTAGTCTTAGCCACACAGAAGGATCGCTGGAGCTTTAGAGAAACACAGGTGTCCAAGTCCAGTGGCCTGACTCTCTGGGTGAAATACCTGACCAGGGGTATTTCATGAAATCACTAAATTCTAACCCCCTTGACAAGGTGTCAAAGATGAAACAATGCTTGGATTCCATGTCTATTTTCCACTTTGTCCCCATCTCTGCTCTTCCTCAGGTGGCTGAATATACAGAGGCATCCTTGAAGCGCCTTACCTGCCATTTTTGTTCGTGTAGGTTGCTAGGTAGCCATGGTCCTGCCAGGTGTGCACTGACTCTGCCATCCCCTGCTCCTGGAAGATGGACTGGAGGCCTTTCAGAATGGCCTCGCCATCAGCTGAAAGACAGGAAAGAAGAAAGAAAGTAAAGGGAAATGACTCAGGAGAAAAGCTAAGGGCTGAAGTACAGTTCAGAAGTTGAGCAATTGCCTGTTATGGATGGGGCCCTGGGTTCCATCCCCAACACCACAGAAAAGCATTAAGTCAATTAACTTAAAAATAAGAAAAGCTGCTGGGAGTGGTGGCGCACCCCTTTAATCCCAGCACTCGGGAGGCAGACGCAGGTGGATCTCTGTGAGTTCAAGGACAGCCTGATCTACAAAGCGAGTTCCAAGCCAGGTGGAGCTACAGCTAGCCTAGAACTATGTAACCCAGACTAGCCTCTATCTCAGAGATCAGACTGCCTCTGCCTCCTGAGTGCTGGGATTAAAAGCCTGCACCACCATGCCCAGATCTGAATCTTACAAAGAAAAGTCTGAACAGAAAATTTCCAATATCACTTTGCTCCTCTGTCATGAGCTCGATGCATCCTCTTTCGTGAATGGAAAGGTTATAGAGTATCTGCCATCCAGTAAGACAAGAACTCATTGTACATAGGTGTGCCAAAGGCACAGGGAGATAACCATTCAATCTACAGATTATAAAAGAATTAGATTCCCCCCCCCCAAAAAAAAAAGCCGGGTATGGTGGCGCATGCCTTTAATCCTAGCACTTGGGAGGCAGAGGCAGGTGGATCTTTGTGAATTCAAGGCCAGCCTGGTCTTCAGAGTGAATTCCAGGATAGCTGGGGCTACAGGGAGACCCTGTCTCAAAAAGACCAAAAAAAAAAAAAAAAAGAATGAGATTTCACTTTAAGCCAAATGAATTAATGAGGATACACAGTCCTAGAAAGGGGATGCATATCTGATATGGATGAGCTTCATAAATTACTTCAGAACTTTCTGTTTTCTTTTCTTGATGTTGTGGAAAAGAGATCTGTTGCTTAGTAAATGGTGATGCTCAATAACAGCTCCAAACAGCAGAAACAGAACAATCCCAATGCAAGAAACTGCTGGCTTTAGGTATTTAGTTCTCATCCTGCCCTACTTCATACTTTGTCCCCCTAGGTAGAGCTCAAGCTTGGTGTCATTAAGTAGCTGGGCACAGTGGCACAGGGATATACTCTCAGCACTCTGGACGCTGAAGCAGGATTGCTAGAACTTCACTGTTAGCCTGGGCTAGAGTTAGACCTTGCCTCAAAAACAAAACAAAACAAAACAAAATAGCATTAACCTCCAGCAGGCTCCCTTAGTAAAGCCAGAATCTTCAAGTACATAGTAATACTCAGAAGAAAGGCAAAACGCAGTTTGTTCTTCTGTAATTCTATCTGTGAAGCAGTCACTCCCTGACAAAGGGTAAATGAAGAAGCAATTTGTGACAGGCTTGATCCTTAGGAAGAGATCAAAACAAGCCTTCGCTTGGAAGTCTTTGCAAATGCAATTCAATTACGAATCTCCAGATTAAGAGCAACTAGACTGTGCAAGTGGCTTTTAGTCTTAGCCACACAGTGGGTTAACAAGTGTCCTTGTGAGAGACAGACGACAGAGAGAGAAAGTAGGGCAGGTGACCTGATAGCCAACATGAAGGAACTGAGGTTACCTCCAAGACACAGATTCCCATCAGAAAGAAACCATGGGCACAGACTCCATCTCACACCCCCATCCCAAATAAGCAACTGGGAATATGCCCAGCAACCCATTGAATCGCCAAGTTCTAATTCATTCCTAGCAAAACTGGGCCTTTGGGAAACTCATTTGGCAGAAAATAACACAGCTTGCTTTGCTCTTCTGAAATTGGTTTCGGGAAATTAAATTAAAGGGAAAGCCTGGGTTCAATCTCCAGAACTACAGCATTTAAGACTAAATTCTACCTCCCTAAGAAGTATATTCTGATTTGCAAACTTCATTGAATGAACTAACCTTGTTTGGTTTAGCTTGTATTTGGCACCACTGCCTGGGTCAGTCCACTGTGCTGGCGACTTGAGCCGAGCACAGAGCAGGAAAGTAAAAGGACAACACCCAGCCCAGCAGAAGTTACCCTAAGTGTGGAAGTTACTATGCCATTACGCAGTCCCTCCCTGGCTAAACCAGACTTTTCTGTTTTAAGGGTGTATAAAACAAACCATCACCCCTGGGGTAAATGGCCTCAAGACTGGGTTCTGTTGGCATATTACAGAACAAAACACAAATGTCCCATGCTGATGAAGGGCAAAATCCAGGGTAATCCTGCATGTGATGGATCAGGCTATGTTGTGTGGTGGGCCAAGAACCTGGCCTAGGGAGCTGAGGTGGGGGGGTTAACTTAGTTGCTTGGCCTGGGGAAAGGAGATACCTTAGATCCATGCAAAGTCCTTGACTGCTGGCCAAGCCCAGCATGGCAACCACCCCTTTTTACTCACTGCCACAATTAGTAGAAAGGCCCCACGTGGACTAAAAGCAGCCCTCTGGCCAGCTTTCAAGATACAGACCAAAAGGTACAAAAGAAATCCAATTTGAAATGTTTGTTTCTACACTACAGGAATACCCCCCAATTCAGTATAGCCAAGCAAGTCTGAATGTATTTCTGACAAGCCGATTCTTCATTCACTCACATGCCCAGTGTGTTTGTACGGTGACTGGTCCCTGTGGGTGTCTGAGTATGCCAGCCCTACAAGGAAGGTGCCTGCAGGGGGCTACTGGGATCATTTCGTTTTCCATCCTGTCCACTTCACATTCACTCTCTTCCAGAACTGGGGCCTCCCCCTTCCCTTGTGAACCCTGCTGCTCCCAATCCCTGAAGACTCCAGGAAGGGGGATTTAGGCTGAATCAACACCCTGGTATCTCTGTATCAGAACCAGGGTTTAAGGTAAAATTCAAGAGTTCTGAGTCCCAGTGCAATTGAAATAGGTGGTGGCCGGCTTACTCGTTCTTGATCTCAGGTACTCAACAAATGTTGTACAGGGAAATAAAAACATATTTCATTTGACTGAATTCATAGTACTTATTACTCTACCCTGGCAGAGTTTTAACATCTAGACCAGTAGTATTCAATCCTAGCTGCATATTATAATCATGTAGGGAGTTTTGTTTTTTTCAATCCTAATACCATATGCTTGACCAATTAAATAAAATCTAGAGGTGAGGGGCTGAAGAGATGGCTCAGTGGTTAAGACCATTGGCTGCTCTTGTAGTGAAGCCAGGTTTGATTCTTAGCACCCATGCAGCAGCTAACAACCATCCCTATCTCCAGTTCCAGGATAGCTGGCCTCTACAGGCATTGCACATATATGATACACTTACATACATGCAGGCAAAATATTCATATTCTGATGGTGCATGCCTTTAATCCCAGAACTTGGGAGGCAGAGGCAGGTGGATTGCTGTGAGTTCAAGGCCTGCCTGGTCTACACAGTGAGTTCCAGGACACCTGGGACACAAGGATGACTCAAAAAGATCCATAAAAAAAATTCATATACATAAAACGAAAAAAAAATTAAACTCTGGTGGTGGAATTAGGCATCAATATTTTTATTTTTTAAATTTTTTTTGTAATTTTTTTGAGACAGGGTCTCCCTGTAGCCCCCGATAGCCTGGAATTCCCTATGTAGACCAGGCTGGCCTTGAATGCATAGAGATCCGCTTGCCTCTGCCTCCCGAGTGCTGGAACTGAAAGCATGTGCCACCCTATTCTATTACTTTTATTTGATGTGTACTGTATGTATATAGGTAAGTGAACTCATGTCATTCAGTGCTCTCAGACAGAGGTCAGAAGGGGGCATCACTGGAACAAGGTTGCACACTCATTTCATTGCATGCCGAAAGAAGGTATGCTGTCATACCAACCAAAGAGAGAAAACCATTATCCAGAATCCCACAGATCAGCAGAAGGACCACAAAAAAGCTGAATTCGAGGTACATGAAGTTTATGCCATGGATGTTTTTGTCAGCTCAGGAGAAGGCAAGACCAAGGACCAAGGATGCAGGACGACAGAGAACCACCATTTACAAACGAGACCCTTCCAAACAGTATGGCTTTCACTGAAAACTTCATGTGCCTTTTTTTTTTTTCAGTGAGGTAGAAAGGCGTTTTGATGCTATGCCATTTACTACTTTAAGAGCGATTGAAGAGGAGAAGGCTCAGATGGGTGTGGTAGAGTGTGCCAAACGTGAATTGCTACAACCATTTAATGTTCTCTATGAGGAGGGTGAATTTGTTACCCAGTTTAAGTTCCCAGCTCTATTCATGCCCAATGGCTCCAATGGCTCCAGCAGACAACCAGTGGTCTCTCTGAGCCTGACCTCTACAAGTCTGAGATGGAGGTCCAGGATGCAGAGCTAAAGGAACTTCAGAGTTCCACAAGTTGAAAAATCCTGAAAAAGAAGAAAAAGAAGGCCTCCAAGCCGGCAGAGAATTAAAGTGGGGACTAAGGTGGGTCCCGTCTCCCCCAGCTTGTCATTCCTGCCTCGTCCCCTTCCCACCACACCCCAGGCTCTGTGAAGTGCAGTTCGTCTTCTCCATCCAAGACTACTAGCAGAATGGGGTCCCTCTGCCCTCATCCACCAACCCACCCAGTCCCCCAATCCACCCCTTTCCAGCAAAAAACCAGCTCCAACTGACTCTGGTCTTGGGAGGCCGGGCTTCCCAGCCACCAAAGACTACTTTAAATAGAAAAAAAAAGAATTAAATACTGAAATCAGGACTCAAAAGGTGGGGGGGGGGGCATCGCATCCCCTGGAACTGGAGTTACTAACAGCTGTTAGGGGTTATATGAATGCTGAGAACCAAACCCAGGGTCCTCTGCCAGAGCAGCCAGTGGTCTTAACCAGTGAGCAATCTTCAGCCCCAGAATCAAGTTTTAAAGATCCCTGGGGAAATTCCAATGTGTACCTGATCTAAATTACCATAATAAAGAAAAAGAACTAGAGAGTGTGTAGCCCTTATCATGTAAGGCCCTAAATTCTACCCTTAATCGCCCAAAAGAAGAAACCTCCTTCCCATCATCTCCATACTACATACACTCAAATTCAAAAAGGTATAGAAAATGCTCAATGAAAGAAGTTTGAAAAAGGCCCAAGCTCTCTAAGTCACAAGCAAGTCAGGATATGCTGCAGAAAATGCTTTGCAATTATTGAAAATTTAACTAACCTTCATGCCTGTGTAGGACACAACATGTAACATGACCTACCAAGCTGGATTTGTTCTCTCACTATTCCTCAGTACCCAATAATGGAGGTCAGATTCACAGTGTGGTATGTACTGTCCTATCCCTGGACTCTGGCAGCCCCAGTTATACCTATCAAATATCAGTGAAGCATATCCCCTGGTCCAAAACCCCCCAAAATGTCCAGTTGCTCCAAGGTCAGAAAGGAGGAGAAACAGTAGTAACACAATCCCCTGAGAAATATGCAGATATGCTGTACATGGTGAAAATGAGCCTGGGATCAGAGTATGCACAAACTCGGGGAAACAAGATAGGAAAGCAATATCACCAAAGCAAAATGTGAAAGTAGATGCAAAAATCAAGAGAAAATGTGAAAGCAGATCCACAGGCTTTCAAGCAGACATACTGAAACAAAGTAGGCCAGTTAACTGCCACTTGGCAGAAGTTCTTAGAAAACTCATTTCAATGGCTGGGCAAGAAGGCAGGATTATAACTAGTCTATTACTAAGAATCGGGGCTCCACACAGTGACCTCTCCCAGGCAAGATGAATCCTTTGTCCGATGAACAAAGCAATGTCCCCATTTCCAGGCCATTGCCTGTTTTGTTTAACAATAACTTATGACGGATCACATGGTGTGCACCTAACACCACCACCAAAAGAAAGAAGAGGAGGACAGAAAGGGAAATAAAACTGAATCAAGGCCTAAATGTCAGGCTGGAGTGACAAGCAACAGCTCAGGCAGTAAAGTGCTTGCTATGTCCCATCCCTAACACACACACATATCAAAAAAAAAAAAGCCTGGCATGTTGGCATGTGCTGAGTCAGGCAGGTACTTGGGGTTCACTAGCCAGCCAGCCTAGCTGAGTCAATGAGCCCCAAACCAGTGAGAGTTTCTCAAAAAAAAGATGAAGAGATGGCTCAGCAGTTAAGAGCACTGACTGCTCTGGCAGAGGACCTGGGTTTGATTCCCAGCACCTACGTGGTGGCTAAGAACGGTCTTTAGTGCCGGGCATGGTGGCGCACACCTTTAATCCCAGCACTCAGAGGCAGAGGCAGGCGGATCTCTGAGTTCAAGGCCAGCCTGGTCTACAGAGGGCGCTCATACAAAGAAAACCTGCATGAATTTGGAGCCCATCCGCAAGTCTCCTTTATATACATGCACAATCTGAGACACCTCCATTTTTTGCTTTTTGAGACAGGGTCTCCCTGTAGCCCAGCTGGCCTGAAACTCACAGTGTAAACCAGGCTAGCCAGGATCTCACAGAGATCTGCTTTCCTCTGCCTCCTAAATGATGGGATTAAGGGTGTGAATCACTACATCCAATCTCAAACACTTTTGGACTCAAGTATTCCTGATAAGGAATACTCTATACCACCAGCCACTTCAGGGCTCTCCAAATGGGTCCCCCACCAAGCCTTTCGTACAAATTCAATCCCCTAACACAGCTTCTCTGCCCCACCTAAAGCCCCTGGCTGTAACACTTGTAGACCTAACTTCCTCAATTATAAAGTGGAGAAACTGTGGATGATGCTGATCCACATGGTGGGCAACAGATTAGGGGTAGGAACTTGAGGAACCCAAAGAAACATGCTGACTAACTAAAAAGTCAAAATGCCATGCATGCCAATAAAGACAGGAAAGCATGCCTTCAGTGATACTCCAGGTCCCTCTTCACTGGTAAGGGCCAAAGTACTCCTTAACAAATACGAATTGCAGTCCATTAGAAGTTCCCCTAGGAAATTCAACAAGTCTAACACATGTGTGTGTGGGGGGGGGGGGGTTTTGAGAAGGTTATTTGGCCATTCAAGACATCATGTGTGGATTTAGGCTTTTTCAACTTCAAAACTCCTGCTAGGAAAACTATAGACCTGTGTACACTGAGTGTGTGAGCAATTCCTAAAGGCACAAAATCCCAACTGTGTCTTGTAAGCAGATCCCATTCTTCATACAAAGCCATCAGACTCCATGGCCAACTCAGCCAGCCATCCTACAGGCTAGCTCGACAGTCTTCTCTGTGAAAGGTGATTGGAACTGAAACTTTCTTGTGTCTGCATTCATTTCACCTCTCACATTCATGAAGCATCTGGCCTCTGAAATGAGGGGATGAATTTCTATTCTGCTCAAGCATATTTTTAATTATGAACCATGGAAATTCCACACCTCACAATTAATTTCCCACAACAGGGTTCAATTAATTCAAGCTCTAGGCAATGTATCATTCTCTATACCACAGTCTGGCCAAGGGGAAGGAGTTTGAGACAGAAGGCCACTCCTCCAGCAACTGCAGGCAGTCGCTGAACAGGCCTACCCATGGTATTTCCAATGCTCTGCATCCTTCCATTCAAAGGTGCTGTGCAGCTGCCTAAAAGGGAACCACCAATTCAGGAGACCTTTCGCCCAAATCCATGACTTGCTTCACTGTTAGAACCAAAGAATTTAGGATTAGGCTATGCACTTTCCCTTCACACATAAACCAGCTATGGGGCTTTTCTTGACAGACCTCTAAACCCAAAAGAGGAAGGGATACCAGGTTATAATCTAATAATTTGAAGTCACTCAAATAGCTGCTTTAAAAAACAGGTTATAGAAGAAAACTTTTCTAAATGAAGGAAAGACATACCCATCCATATAGAAGAAACACACAGAGTGCCAAATAGGACCAGAAAAGAAATTCCCCATGCACATCACAGTAAAAACACTAAGCAAAGAGTGAAATGAGAAGATATTAAAAACTGAAAAAGAAAAAAGTCACATGTAAAGAAAAACCAACCAGAATAATAGTTGAATTCTCAAAGGAAATTTTAAAATCAAGAACTGACTAATACAGTTAAATTCTACCCAAAGCAACAAGCTTCCACAGAAAAAAAAATCCTTGGAAAGACTGAGAGAAAGATGCAAGACATGTATGACAGAATGCATAAACTGGGGTGGGGGAGGGGCAGGGAGGGGGTGATGTATCCAAATTGGACTGAAAATGATGTATGGAATATACAAAATGTCAATAAAAAAGAACATAAAAAATCCAAAAAAAAAATCCATTTGGGCAGGGTGTGGTAACGCAAGCCTTTAATCCTAGCACTTGGGAGGCAGAGGCAGGCAGATCTTTGTGAGTTTAAGGCCAGCCTGATCTACATAGTGAGTTCCAGGACAGCTGGAGCTACAGGAAGACCCTGTTTCAAAAAAAGACACCCCCCCCAAAAAAAATCCACTTGGGCAGGGCGTAGTGGCACACACCTTTAATCCCAGCACTTGGGAGCAGAGGCAGGCAGATATCTGTGAGTTCAAGGCCAGCCTGGTCTCCACATCGAGCTCTAAGCCAGCTGGGACTGAAGGGAGACCTTGTCTCAAGAAGACAAAAAAAAATCCATTTGGTTTGATGTGGTGGCACATGCTTTTAGTTCTAGCTCTTGGGAGGCAGAGGCAAGTGGATCTCTGTGAGATGGAAGCCAGCCTGGTCTCCATAGCAAATTCCACACCAGCTGGAGCTACAGGGAGACCCTATTTCAAAAGAAAGTCCATTTGGCTATTCTTACCTTAACAGCAGGCATTGGTCCAAACTTGTAACTACACATTAAAATGTATTATATGTGGGAGCCAGAGAGATAGCTCAGTGGTTAAGAGCACTGACTGCTCTTGCACAGGACCTGGGTTTGATTCCCAGCACCCACATGGTGGCTAAGAACCGTCTTTGAGTGGGGTGTGGTGGTGTATGCCTTTAATCCCAGCACTCGGGAGGCAGAGGCAGGCAGGCCTCTGTGAGTTCAAGGCCAGCCTGGTCTATAGGGCTAGTTCCAGGCCAGCTGGAGCTACAGGAAGACCTTGTCAAATAAATAAATAAATAAATAGTATTCTATGTGAATTACACCAAGTTCAAAAAGAAATGTGTAACCTGAATGTAGTGATGCATACCTATTGGGAGGCAGAAGCAGGTGGATCTCTGCTGATTTCCAGGCCAGCCTGCTCTACATAGTGAGTTGTAGGCCAGCTGGGGCTACAGGGAGACCATGTCTTGAAAAACAAATAGGGATTAGAAAGATGATTCAGCAGATAAGACCACTGGCTGCTCTTGCAGAGGACCTGGGTTTGGTTCCCAGAACCCACTTGGCAAACAATCATCTGTATGTAACTCCAGTTCCAGGGGAATCTGATGCCCTCTTCTGACCTCCAAGTGCATTGCATGACAGAAACAAACAAAGAGCTTAAAAAGGAATTTGTGTTCAAGAATTACCAACATCACTGACACAATCCTTCAGCAAAAAGACTACATAGAATTACTCATGCATTTCTTTTCCTCCATGCTGGGGGCTCAACATCCCCTAAAATTTCAAGAACGGGGGCTGGAGAAAGGGCCTAGCAGTTAAGACCGCTAACCACTCTTACAGAGGACCCGGGTTCAATCCCCAGCACCCACATGGCGGCCGAGAACCGTCTGAAACTCCAATTCCAGGAGAACTCCAGTTCCAGAGGAATCCGACACCCTCTTCTGACCTCCACGGCATTGCACGACACAGGTGCACACACTTGCATGCAGACAGTACATTCATACACATACAGAAATTTAAAAAAAAATTTTAATTTCAAGAAATTTGTTGAGTCTTTTTGTTGGGTTGGTTGCATTGCTTTTGGGTTTTAGGAGGAGGTCTTTGGAGGGTTGTTTTGTTTTGATATTTATTAGTGTGTGCATGCGCGTGCGCGCATGCGTGCATGTGCATGTGCGTGTGCGTGCGTGCGTGTTCGCCAGAGGAAAGAGGCCAGAAGGGGCTATAAGATCTTCCGGATCTGGAGTTACAGATGGTTGTGAGCTGCCTGACATGAATGCTGGAGCTGAACTTGGATTCTCTAGAGAACCAGCATGCATGCTTAACTGCTGAGCTATCTCTCTAGCCCCTTGTTTTTGTTTTAAACAGTCTGGCTAATGTTGCTCAGACTGACCCCAAACTCCTGGGCTCAAGGGACCCTCCTGCCTCAGCCTCCTGAAGTAGCTGGGACTACAGGGATACCGTAACACACAGACTGAGAAGACTTTTTTTTTTTTTTTTTGGTCTTTTTGAGACAGGGTCTCTCTGTATCTCAGGCTGTCCTGGAACCACACCCAGCACCAACATACCAGACTGAGAAGACTATCTTAAGACTAGCATGTGGCTGGGCATGGTGGCGCATGCCTTTAATCCCAGCACTCAAGAGGCAGAGGTAGGTGGTTCTCTGTGAGTTCAAGGCCAACCAGGTCTACATAGAGAGTTCCAGGACAGCTGGGGCTGCAGGGAAACCCTGTCTCAAAAAGATAAAAAGAAAAAAAAGACTAGCTTTTGAATTCCGAATATACTAGATATCAAAAATATGAAGGCTGACAGCAAGTCCCAGACCACAGTAACCAGTATTATGTATGTACGTACGTATGTATGTACGTATGTGTTTTACATATAATGTATATATGCATTTAAAAGCCTTCATATTTCACAATAAGAGATTTTGAAACATTTTAACTTCAAGCTAAAATATCTGGTCATCAGGCTTCCCAGACATTGAGAAGTCTAACAAACTTCCAGGGATTAAAGTGAAGATCAAACAGGTGGTGCCTGGCCCAGCCATACTTTAACAGCTTGGTTTCCTATTTCCAAATCCAGTCCCTTTAAAAAAAAAAAAAAAAAACAACAGCTGCATGATGAATAATCACCCCAAACTGGAGCAGACATGAATGTTCAGTGCAACATGACTCATAATAGCCAAAAAGTGCAAACAAGCCAAATGTCCATCGGGTTATAAATGGGTAGGCGAAAGCCTGTGACCATCCATGTTGAGGGCTGTGGTTTAGTCATAAATAGAACAAAGTACTGAGGCATGCTACATTAACCATGGATGGATCTCAAAAACATGCTAAGAGAAAAACATCATACACAAGGGATACAGCAGATGATTCTATTTATGTGAAATGGCCAGAAATGGTAACTCTAAGACAGCAGAACCTGGGGAGAATGAGTAAGAGGTATCAGAAGGAACTAGGGAGATGATGACTAAGGAGTCCAAGAGTTTTTCCCTGAGGTAAGGAAAATATTCTAAAACTGACCATGGTGATGGTCATATACACAACTTTGTGAATATTCTATAAATTATCATACAATCAGGGAATTAATTGTATATCAAGCTGTAACTAGAGTTTTAGGTCAAAAGCTCTGGCCCCAGCAAGTACAACAGGTTAACTCCACCAACCATTCCAATACATCAATTAAAGTGACAGGAATGGTGGAAAGCAGAGAGAGATGTAATGGATGCACAGTCAGTGAGTTCATGGATAACACACTGAGGTAAAGAACAGACAAATGGGTCCAAGGATTGTGATATGAGCTTTAGTTAATTTAAGTAGAGGAAGAATTGCAGCAAGAGCAAGAGGCATGCCTCAAGAAGCGGTCCTGGTCAAGTTATGGTACTGCCCAGCATTGTCTCAGCTCAGGTCAGACAAGGCGGCACTGGCTAGATGGTCCGAATCACTGTCCTCAACATGACATGACCAATCTGGTTTCTCCAAGATGATGAATTATTCTCTAGAGGGGAAGTGGTCTGTCGTTCCTGCAAGGTCTTACTGTTCCAGAAATCCAGGGTGACTGCAGGCTTAGGACAATGACACTTATCAGCCCTTAAAGAGGGAGTAGAGGCAAGCCGGGCATGGTGGCACACACCTTTACTCCTAGCCCTTGGGAGGCAGAGGCAGGCGGATCTTTGTGAGTTCAAGGCCAGCCTGGTGTACAGAGCAAGTTCCAGGACAGCTGGGGCTACAGGAAGACCCTGTCTCGAAAAGACCAAAAACAAAAACAAAACAAAAAAGCCTGGTCTACAGAGCGAGTTCCAGGACAGCTAGGGCTACAGGGAAACCCTGTCTCGAAAAGACCAAAAAACAAAAAACAAAAAACAAAAAAAAAAAAAGAGGGAGTAAAGCAGGAGTAAAGGAGCTACGGAATGAAGACAGAAGTGTCCGACTTTCATCCTGTTTTCATTTCCCTTGTGGGTCTAAGTGAGGACTCAATAGCTTAAGAAAACAATTTCTAGCCGGGCTTGGTGGCGCACGCCTTTAATCCTAGCACTTGGGAGACAGAGGCAGGTGGATCTTAGTGAGTTCAAGGCCAGCCTGGTCTACAGAGTGAGTTCCAGGACAGCTGGGACTATGGGGAGACCCTGTCTCGAAAAGACCAAAAAAAAAAGAAAACACTTTCTAAGTGTTTATTACAGTGTGAATCTTTTTTTTTTTAAGACAGGGTCTCCCTATACCCCGGGTGCTGGGAACCAAACCAGGGTCCTCTGCAAGAGCAGTCGGTGCTCTTAACCACTGAGTCATCTCTCCAGCCCTAGTGTGAATCTTAATAAAGCAGTCAGTCAGAATAATACCAAACAAGAGCTGAGCCTTCTCATTATTGTTTACTCAGAGATAACCAAACCAAGATGGAGAAAGTCCTAGTAATTGTTTGCCCTCCAACTTGACCACAAGTTCCCACTAGGTTCAAGCAGAAAGAGACACAAGACACCAGGTAAAGGGGCTATGAGAGGAGGGAAGTCTTCTTATCATCCCTTCCCATTATCCAATAGCAAGTGTCTAAGTGGCTACTATGTGCAGGCACTCTCCCAAGCTCTAGGGACACTGAGAAGGCCAGCATGCTATTCATGTGAAACTATCCTGCCACCAAAGCTCCCATAGTCCTAGTCTCAGGTTACTGTTCAATCACAGCATAAGTATGCCTGCAAAATGCGGAACGGGACAATGAAGTAAACAACTTGAAGGGCCTGTTTTCAGAGCATGGTTTCTGATGTTCAAAGACTGACCCAACCAGGAAAAATGAAAGAAGAAAAAAGACCTACTGGTGACAGATTAAGATCCATGCAACACCAACACAGAAATAACACCCAGACTCCTTTCATGCAAATATGCATTAAAGAAAGCCAGATGGTAGTGTTTACAGAGTACTAGCCACAATAACTATTTCTTAAAACTCCCAACACACTAAGTTATAGCAGAATAGGAATATGTTGCTAATTATTTCACTGCCCTGACTTCCCACTCCTGCTGAAAGGGAAAGCAGCTCAAGAGACATTTCCCAAGGACACATGGAGTCAGCTCCTGTCACACTCCCCTAACGCTCCTCTAACACCTACCCTGGGAGATGGGCAGATACCTGTTATGGAAGTAGACCTTATAAAACATATAATTTGACATACAATTATAAAAACCCTCTTTGGCCGGGCGTAGTGATGCACGCCTTTAATCCTAGCACTTGAGAGGCAGAGGTAGGCAGATCTTTGTGAGTTCAAGGCCAGACTGGTCTACAGAGCGAGTTCCAGGACAGCTGGGGCTACAGGGAGACCCTGTCTGGAAAAGAACAAAAAAATAAAATAAAAATAAAAATAAAAATAAAACCCTCTTTGGTTTGGAAACAAAATGTTCTCCAAAATTGTATAAATTGTATCTCCTCTGCCCCCCCCACCCCATCCCACCTCACCCCAACCCACCCCCACCCTCACCCCTGCCCCTAGTACAGCCAATTTCTTCATAGAACTGGAGTCTAAAAAGAGAGACAATGGGGCTGAAGAGATGGTTCAGTGGCTAAGAGTACTGGATGCTCTTGCAGAAGACCCAGGTCCAGTTCCCACAGCTCTCCACAGGAGCCAACAACCATCTGTAACCCCAGTTCTAGGGGATTCATCACACTGTTGTGGCCTCTGCCAGCACTGCACACGCAGGTGCTCTCACATACAAGAAATGCAGGAAAACACTCATATACATAAAATAAATTGCCAGGCACGGCGGCACACACCTTTAATCTCACCATTCCAAAGATAGTTGTGGCTGGCTCTCTGTGAGACTGAGGCCAGCCTGGTCGACATACCAAGTATCAGGCTGCCTGGGGCTACAGGGAGGCCATGTTTCAAAAAGACTGAAAAAAAAAAAAGGATAGGAATGGGAGATTTTGTTAAAAGCCTACCTTTGGGGACTGGGAGATGTTTCAATAGTTAAGAGCACTGGCTGCTCTTTCACAGGACCCAGGCTCAATTCCCAAAAGCCACCAGACAGCTAACAACCATCCATAGCTCCAGGGGATCTGACTTCCTCTTCTGACCTCTGAGGACACTGCACAAAATGGGTGCATTTATACACATGTGGAAACTACACATAAAATAAAAATAAACAAATCAACCAAACAATTTTTTTAAAAGCCTACCTTTCAGCCAGGCATGGTGGCTCATGCCTTTAATCCCAGCACCCAGGAGGCAGAATCAGAGGGAGGTGGATCTTTGTGAGTTTAAGGCCAGCCTGGTCTACAGAGCCAGCTGGGACTAAAGGGAGACCCTGTCTCAATAAGACAGACAGACAGACAGACAGACAGACACACACACACACACACACACACACACACGTGCGCACACACACACACAAAAGCCCACCTTTCATTTGGAAAGAGATGAATACTGTTACTTTGTGGTTATTAGTCACAGAACAAACTAAACTGAGCCACCTGACCCCTCCAAGGATTCACTGAAGCAACACAAGCCATCCGCTAGCGTATGACAGGCCCCACTAGTTTAAGCATGTATTCAGAAAAGAAAAAAGGAGTAAACTCAGGCTAGAACCATGAAAGAGGGCCAAGGCAGCAAAGAACACTAAAACAGGCCCTTCACTTTACTACAACACTTGTTTGTTTCTTTGTTTCTTTGTTGAGACAGGGTCTCCCTTTAGTCCCAGCTGACCTGGAACTCACAATGGAGACCAGGCTGGCCTTAAAATCACAGAGATCTGCCTGCCTCTGCCTCCCTCATGCTGGGATTAAAGGCATGTGCCACCACACCTGGCACTAAGGACGATTCTTACCCGCCATGTGGGTGCTGGGAGTCGAACCCGGGTCCTCTGCAAGAGCAGTCAGTGCTCTTGACCTCTGAGGCATCTCTCCAGCCCCATGTCAACACTTGTATTCAGTTACTTGTGAAGTAGAGAGAAGGTCCCCAACCGCCACCTTGCCTCGTGCTCTCATCACAAAGCAATGGACCACATATCAATGGCCCATGGAAGGAAAGTACTGGTCATTTCCTTCAGCTCCATACAGAAAGGGAGCAAAACTTCCTCCCCTAAGTAGAAAGTGTGAGATTGGCCAGGGTTGGTGATGCATGCTTGTAATCCCAGCTACTCCAGAGTGAGGTAGGATGCCAATTTCAAGACTTACCATGGCAAAGTTGTCAAGGCCAGCCTGGACAACTTTGTGAGACCAGGTCTCAAAATAAAACCACAAAGAGGACTTGGAACATAACTCAGTGATATGGCACTTCATGTGCAAGGCCATGGGTTCAGTCCCTAGTAAGACAAAAGAAAAAGTCTAGGATTGCCACTTTTAGTTTCTAGGAAGATGAAATCTACTTCCTAAACTAGGCCTAAACTCTTCATCAACATCATGACCATCCAGCTTTCTATTCACTAACTTTAAAAAATTTTATTCATTATTTTTATTTTATGCCCATGTGTGTATTGCCTGCTTATATGTAAGTGGACCCATGTCATACAATGCCCCCAGAGGTCAGAAAAAAGCGTCAGGTTCCCTACAAGAGTTACAAGTGGTTGTTAGTCACTATGTGGGTGCTAGGAATAGAACCCGGGTCCTCTGCAAGAGCACTCAGTGCTCTTAACCGTTGAGCCATCTCTCTACCCCACTACTCACTAACTTTAAATAGGCAGATTCCCTTACAAGTCAGGTCTCTCTACCTACAGTTACTTGTCTTTCCATGAACAATTCAAAGGTTTCAGTGTGAGTCTATCTGGCAGACTAGGAATCATCAATCAAATAGCATTCACAGAGTTTAACAGTTCAGACTTTATTGTGGTATTACTGTGTAACACCTTGTCATATTTAACAGAAAAAAATGTAATTCATGGATTAACATACCATCCAAACATCTGTGTCTATACCAAAGTAACCTGCAATAACAATTAGTACTGTTTAAATACCTATATATCTAAATGCTTGTGCTTCATTAGTAGGATCGAAAGGTTATTCCTGGACAAACTGTCAGCCCATGAAAGGAAACAGCCAGAATTGACCAGAGTCCAAGACAATAGCTCCAGAGAAAGTAGACTGTTTTGCTTCTCAACCACCTGTGCCCCTTTTCTAAGCCCAGGGAACAATCTGTGGAAGAGGGGGCGTGGTAGAATGTAAGGGCTGCGGTTGGGGTGAATGGTGAAACTACAGCAATATAGTCTGGACACTCATTTGATCAACTTGATTGAACATACAAGCCCTCCCTACTGGATGGTGGGACCCATGGGCTGTGTGGGTTTGGGCACAACTGCTTGCAAATTGGTTTTACATGAAGGATGCTTGTACTCATAAATTATCACTTATTGCTAAAAAATGAAAAAAAAAACTGAGAGAAAGATGCAGGACAGTTATGGCAGAAGGCAGGATCTGGGATGGGGTGGGGTGGGGTGGGGTGGGGTGGGGGAAAGGGAAATGTGCCTGAACTGAATTAGAAAATGATGTATGAAATACACAAAGCATCAATAAAAAAAACAGTTCAGACTTTATGTACTGTGATGACAAAAATCATTCAAATGGGAAATGTCTCTAAAGAGGCCTTCTCCACTTTGCCCTTGTCTATGTTTGCCAAAGCAATATCAGAAAGGGCACATTTGGGTGAAGCCCTTCAGAATGCACCTCCAAGGACATTACTCAGGGCCTGGGAGGTGAGAGAAATACAAATGCCACGGGAGAATAGTACAGAGATAAAAGACAAAAGACACAAGACAGAGCAATCTAAATATGGAAAGGGATTGTGTGGTGACAGATTCCAGATGGGAAAAAAGGCTATTCGAGGGGCCTGGGAACCTGTACTTCAAAATGTTTCCAGAAGTCTCCAAAGCAGCCAATCAACCTCACTGGATTTCAATGATCCAAAGGTAGAACTGAGAGGTAGGCAAAGTTTTTCTGTAAAGGGCCACACATCGTAAAGTGTTCAGCGGACACAAGCCAATGAGGTTCCAAGCCCCAGATTCTCAATGCAACCTTCACCTAACAACTCTTTAAAAAATGCTTAGCTGGAAGGTCAGTTAAGAACAGGCTGGCTAAGCAGGATTTGCCCGAGCCCTTTAGTTTGCTGACCCCCGCCAGGGTCCAAGGTCTTTTCCAGTTAAGTCCTAACCAACAATATTAAGCTCTAATTTTACAACCTGAATTTCTAGAAGTGACTTCTTAGAACTTAAGCCTAGAATAATCTAAGCACTATTTCCTGCATTTAACTTGTGAAATGCTGAAGAAAACAAGAGTTAATCACCTATATAACTAGGACGTTTGCTTTTTAATGAGTATTTTGCTTTTTAATGAGTACCTGGAAATTACACTGGCACCCACTCTAGAGAATACTTAAGGGTGCCAATCTCCATTTTAAAGCTTCAAATCTCCCACTTAAAAACCCAAAATAAAAAAGGAGAGAAAAAGCAAGAGTTAACAGCAGAAAACATTGAAAATGAAAAAACAAAGCCAATGAACCAAAGGTTGTTTAGCACTTGGGAGGCAGAGGCAGGCGGATCTTTGTGAGTTCAAGGCCAGCCTGGTCTACAGAATGAGTTCCAGGACAGCTGGGGCTACAGGGAGACCCCGTCTCGAAATGACAAAAAAAAAAAAAAAATCAGTAATAAGAAAAAAATAATATCATATAAGGTCTTTCTCATTTCTCCTATGAATATTTATTTAGGTTTAAATAACCAATTCTAACTTGCTACTTACCATTACTAGTTAAAACTAGTTNCTTTATGTGTATGGATGTACTGTCTGCATGCAGGTCTGTGCACCCGTGTCCTGAAATGCTGCGGAGGTCAGAAGAGGGAATCGGATTCCCCTGGAACTGGAGTTAAAGACGGCTCTCAGCCACCATGTGGGTGTAGGGATCGAACCCGGGTCCTCTGCAAGAGCAGTTGGTGCTCTTAACCGCTAGGCCATCTCTCCAGCCCCATAACGCAGCAATTTCTAAGCTTAGACAGAATGATACACTGAAACCCTGTAGTCCCCTCCACCCAAAAATCCTAGAAACTGCCCAGGATTTTCACTAGACAAATTTCTATTCTAGGGTAAAAACAGTCATGTAATACAAATACCTGACACCTTAAAAATCAATAGAGTGGGAGAGAACCTGTAAAAAAAGACCATCTAGCTCAGTTTGGTGGCACATGCCTCCAATTCTAGCACTCAGGAGGCAGAGGCCACCTAGCACTTCAGGGAGACCCTGTCTCACAAAAAATTAATAAAAATAAAAATAAAACAAAGACCCGGGTTCAAATCACAGGCCAAGCCATTTATTTTCCACCTCTCTTTGCCAGCAGCAGAACTTTCCAAATCTTTAAGTTAAATTTGCACACCTCTATTATCAGAGCAACTTGATCCACTGGCACAATTTAAAAGGAGTCAGCCCCAAGTATTGCAATTAGTGTGAAGTATTTTATGTATCATTTGACACTCTTCAAAACATCTTATTGGCCATCCAACTCAACAGCACAGTGTGTGTGATGTTGGTATCATTAGTGCCTTCACAGAGAGAGGGTGGTATGAAGGTGCATGTTAAAGTACCCAGAGTCAAGCCAGCTCAGGAATCCAGAACACACTATTGTTTACAACCAACTCCTTTGAGTTGGGGGCAGAAACCATCAGGGCATTTTTAATCACCAGCATGGCCACCGCCTCAGTGGGTCCTTCAGAAACAGGGATGACGCTATGCGTTACTGGCTTAAAGCGATCCCATCTCCTCATAATGTAGGGCAGCAGAGTTGTTTTTCCTGGGGTCTGGAAAAGTGCCTAGTTGTAAGAGTTTAAAAGAGTATGGTTTATATACTTGGTTTGCAGATTCAATTGAGGAGATTTCTTCACTTTTCAAAAGATTGGAGCTTGTAATTAAACTTCCATGAAATGGTGGTTGGAGCCGCAGGGTACACCAGCAGGTTTGTGTTACAACTGCAGTGAAATGGTGGATTAAAACCTCTGGAATAAGCATTGACTCCAAAAACTAAGCTCACTAATAGTTTTACTGAATACATTTTAAAACACACAACCACAAACCAGTAATCAATCTCTCTCTCTCTCTCTCTCTCTTCTTTCTTTCTTTTTTCTTTCCTTCCTTCCTTCCTTCCTTCCTTCCTTCCTTCCTTCCTTTCTTTCTTTCTTTCTTTCTTTCTTTCTTTCTTTCTTTCTTTCTTTCTTGGTTAGGTCTTACTGTACACCCCATGCTTGACTTGAACTTGCGATCAATCCATCTGTCTTGGAAACCCAAGAGGTCTGTGGATCACAGGTGCATGCCACCACACCCTTGCAATAGCCTAGTAATTTAATAACTAATCCTTAGCTACAAAGGTTAGAGTATATAGACTAGTGATTTTCCATTTAAATCACAAAGATTGGCAATTCCAATCTTCAAGATACCAAATCCAAAACCCAAAGCTCTAAGGATCAAAGCTATTAAAGGCCTCTGGTCTTTATTCCACATCTTCTTAAGATGTGGAGCTAAGGCCTACAGGCCAATTCAAATACAGCCAATTCAGTGTATACAGAGGGGATGATAAGATTGCAAACTGGTAATTCTTCAAATGCAAAAACCAAACTGGCTTTCTTTCCTCAAAATAACACAAGACAAATTACCTACCAGTTATTCAACTGGAAATCCCACTCCTTAATGGCTTACCCAGGGCTTCAGTTAATTTGAAAATGCCTCTCCTCTATTAATAGGGAAGAGGAGGTTGCCAGGGCCTTGCTTATAGACTGAATCTTCTCAACAGCCAGTGTTCCTCCCAAAGCGTTTAAAACAAGAGACAACCATCCAATGAGAGCTAAGAGAGACTACTTGATACAAAGAAGAAACTAATTTTACCATATGCTACCACCCCATCAGCTTAAAGAAATGGAGGTAATTTAGTAACTACAATCTACAAAGAAGCAATATGGTTCATGCAATTTTTTGTTATGGCAAGCCCACAGAACAAATTCCCAGCCATGGGAGATTATTCTGCCCAGGGTTATCTGGAGCATGATCAGTACAATTAGAATCTTCTGCAAATCTGGGGGAAAGAGAAGTTAATTAAAAAAAAATTACACCAAAGCAAAGGGCAGGCCTCTTCCAGGCAGTCCATAAAACATTTTCAAACACAAGTGATAGAAAACCTAGAAAAGCACAATGTCTTTCTCCAAAGCCGTTCAATTCTAAGCCCCTGGCTGCATAAAAGCACAAAGTGAAGGATTCCGGCATTGTGGTACGAGGAAGAAATGGGTCAGATGAATTTTCTGGGTTGATAGTGGGTTCTTATGTAGGAGGTGATGGGGACCCAGGAAGGTCTTTAAAATGAAAAAACAGAGCAGATGATCCAGTCGTTCTCCCAGAGACAAGCGGTGAAGCTGTGGCCAAGGAACATACAACTGGAAACAGGTGAACAATGCATTTGAGTGCATTCAACAGTTATATTCAGTGCTTGGGGTAAAGTGTGCCAAAGTTTTCGGACAGTTTGGTGAGAGGCAGTGATGGTTTTTCCATTCATTGATTTATTTTTAGGTTTATATGTAAGGGTGTTTTGCTTTCATCTATGTAAATACACCTGTGACATGCAATGCCTGCAAGAAGTCAGTGTTAGCCCTCAGGAACTGTTAGCAGCAGGGAACTAACTGTAAGCCACCAAGGGTGGATGGGCAATGAACCCTGGAACACCCCTGGGAACTGAACCCAGGTGCTCTGCAAGAGCAGCCAGTGTGCTTCATTAGGGCTAAGCCACCTTTCCAGCCCTGGTTATAGTGATTCAGACTTTAATCAGCAACAGAGTTACCCAGAGGAAGATGATTATAATGCAAATTCCAGGAACTCAGCCCCCACCAACCTAGGGTGGACCAAAAGCTTTAATTCCTCACACCCAGGCACTAACACCCCAAAGGGTCCAGGGTTAAAACCAAGGTGCACAAAGGGAAAGAACATTCTTTGAGAATGAGATAGTATAGGGGCTGGAGAGATAGCCTAGCGGTTAAGAGCACCGACTACTCTTGCAGAGGACCCGGGTTCGATCCCCAGCACCCACATGGCGGCTAAGAACCGTCTGTAACTCCAATTCCAGGAGAACTCCAGTTCCAGGGGAATCCGACACCTTCTTCTGACCTCCCTGGCATTGCAGGACACGGGTGCACAAACCTACATGCAGACAGTACATTCATACACATACAAAAATAAATAAATAAATAAAATAAAAAAAAGAGAGAGAATGAGATAGTGCAATGTAAAGAATAATGAAAATGCTGAAGAACAAGAAAAGCAAAATACAATCAAAGTTGCTTAAAGTTTTACATTTAATTATTTAAGACACACAAAGAAGGTACCAGAAAACAGCTCCCTAAGGGAGGCAGGGAAAATTAGAGGTGGTAGGATTAAGCCAAAAGCTCAGGAAATAAACTAGCTTTCTTTCTGCAGGCTAGGAAATAACATCCAAGCCCTAGGCAACCAACACCTAGGAAGAAGGTATGGCCCAGCCTCTCTTTATAACCCCCCCAATGGACCAGGCCTTTTGTTGATGGTTTATCATAGTAATTATTGAAATGCATAGTCAAAACCTAAACCAGAGTTCGACTATTCGGGCACTACAGATACTTTGCAGTCAGTGCTGTAGGACGGCTGTCTTAGGCATCATCAACAAGTTTATCAAGGATCCCCCAGCCCCTATTTACTACCTCTGCCTAGTATGTCTACAGTTCTGCTTTATTTTGTGAGACAGGCTCTTTTTTTTATTTATTTATTTATTTATTTATTTATTTATTTATTTATTTTATTTTTGTCTTTTCGAGACAGAAGCTGTAGCCCCAGCTGTCCTGGAACTCACTCTGTAGACCAGGCTGGCCTTGAACTCACAAAGATCCACCTGCCTCTGCCTCCCAAGTGCTAGGATTAAAGGCATGAGCCACCACGCCCGGCGAGACAGGCTCTCTTGTATCCCAGGCCGGCACTGTGGTGCAGCAGATGACTTTCTACTTCCGATCCTCATCCCTCCACCTCCCAGGGACTAAGATTACAAACCTGCTCCACTTCAGAAATTGCCAAATTCACCCCTAAGTGTGGGGCATTTTGAAACACCCCAATTGAGAATCCCTGCATTAAACTAAGGGATCTTGCAGTCAGAGAAGCTACAAAGGTCTTGTATGACCCAACAGACATTGCCTTGAATTTCAGCTATATCACTTAAAAGATATAAACTTCACAAGGAATAAGTAAGGCATGACAGTCACCCCATCATACAATAGGCAAGAGGATCTTGGGTTGAAGGCCAGCCTGTACCATACATAAAGACCCTCATTGGGCCTACTTATTAATCTTTAACATGTGGATATAGCCTACAAAAGACTGAGGCAAATAATAGGTAGCTTTTATGTTTTCAAATGCAAGCTTTAAAGAAGAACCTGATTCTAGCAGAACATGCTCCATACACTGTACAAAAGGGGCAGACCCAGGGTCAATATTTGGCATCCAAAGATTCCCAGGATGCCAATAAATCCAATTCAAGGGGGTCTTTGAACTCAAATTTAAAAAAAAAAAATCCTTATTTTTTTCACTAATTGCAAAAATTTGTATTTTCACCAATGAAATCAGATTTTTTTTGGGGGGGGGGCTTTTTGAGACCGGGTCTCCCTTTACTCCCGGATGGCCTGGGGCTCACTATGTAGACCAGGCTGGCCTTGAACCTGACTGGCGGGTGGGACCAGGAACAAAGAGTGTGTCTTCCACCAGCCCCCAAGATGCCCAACTACATTACCATGGGACCAATTTATTCTTGTTAGCCTCCAGCTGAAAAATAAACATAATATCTTCTGGGTTAAACCATCCTCAGAGTCCAACACTTGACTTGCAGGATGACCAAATATGAAATTTGTTTTAGCACAAGTAATTTTCTGGGTTACTACATCAGCCAAAACACTAAACATTACCAGACCTAATCTACCATTGCTTAGTGGTCTAATTGCTGCTGGCTTGCACTGGTAACTAAGGTATATGGAATGGAAACGTACATACCAAGTGGTTCAAGTTTAACTCCACTAAAATCTCATCATGGAACTGCTCCATTAGGAAAGACTACTGAGAAATGGGGGAAAAGAATATGCATGCAAGCTCCAGGAGCATTTGACTCACCCTTGAGTCACAATCCAATACTCATGCCAAGAGCAATGCCTTTTGACTCATTATCAACAATTAAAATAAATGTTTTTAAAGACCTCACACATGGATTTCTCACCAAGCACCCCTTTGTTGAAAAGGCAAAGAATGTGGAAATCCCTGTGGTCTCATTAAACCCCCTCATTTTCCAAATGTGGGTTTGGATAGCAAGAGTGACATGCTTTGCCCTAAAGGAAAGTGACAGGGGTAACAATCAGGGTTCTTCCAACACACTTTAAGAACTCAAGATCTTACATACATAAACAGTGTGTTAATTTTTTTTCTAGAAGCTTCTTCACCTTACCAAAGTTTTCCTTGATTTCCTTGATTTTTAAATTTTATTTTTATTTTATGTGTATGAGTGCTTTGCCTGCAAGTACATAAGTGCACCTGTGTCGTGCAATGCCCATGAAAGGCCAGAATAGGGCACTGGATCCCCTGGAACCAGAGTAGCAGTCTATTGTTAGGATGCCATGTGAGTGCTCGGAACCAAACCCAGGTCCTCTGGAAGAGCAGCCAGTGCTCTTAACTGCTGAGCCATCTCTCCAGCCCCTAGTTTTTGTTTTTTTGAGCTTATTTTGGGGAAAAGTGAGACAGGATCTCCCAGTAGCCCCAGCTGGCCTGGAATTCACTATGTAGACCAAGCTGGACTTGGACTCACAGAGATCCACCTGCCTCTGCCTCTATTGTTAAGATGCCATGTGAGAGCAGGGAGTAGTGGTGCAAACCTTTAATCCCAGCACTCAGGAAGTAAAGGCAGGCAGATCTCTGGGAGTTCACGGCCAGCCTGGTCTCCATAGCGAGTTCCAGGCCAGCTGGGGCTACAGGGAGACCCTGTCTCAAAAAAAATTAAAAAAAAAAAAGATGCCATGTGAGTGCTGGGACTAAAGGCATATGCTATCATGCTATCACTCTTTCAGAACAGTGGAGGCGGTAGTGGTGGGCTCGCCTTTAATGCCAGCACTCAGGAGGCAAGAAGCAGGTGGATCTCTGTGAATTCAAGGCCAGCCTGGTCTACAGAGTGAGTTCCAGGCCAGCTGGGGCTACAGGGAGATCCTGTCTCAAACACACACACACACACACACACACACACACACACACACACACACACACACAAGAACAGAGTGGAAATTTTAAAAAATTTACAACTTGGGGCTGGAGAGACAGCTCAAGGGTTAGGAGCGTTGATTGTTCTTACAGAAGACCTGGGTTTAAATCCCAGCATCCACATGGCAGCTAACAACTGCCTCTAACTCTCAGGGGATGGGATATGTTCTGTTCTCCTGGCATTGCACAACACGGATGTGCTTACACGTAGGCAATACATGCATACACATAAAATAAAAATAAATTTAAAAATTAATAGCATTCTTCTCCAATTTTTTATTTTACTTTCTTAGCTCAACTACATTTGGATGCCATGCCCACATCTCACCACCCTGCAACTTGCCAGTTTCTCCTCCTCCATCTCACCTGGGAGCAGCAGTAATTCCCTCTATCCAGTGTTAGCTCAAAATGTTTGATTTTTTTTTTTTGCCTTTACGTAAGATTAAGTGTAAGTTTTGTCCCACTTGTACAAGAACATGGTAGAAGCAGCTGTTGGAGCCATTTTTGAAGCAAGCAATACCTAAACTGAAGCTGAAGGAGGTTTAGGTTTAAGTTTCTGTGGAAGGACTGAGGATGTTCTAGAATTTTCTGACCCCATCCTGAGCTCAGTGACCCTAAAGCCTACTAGGAAACCCATGCTGGATAGGTCTGAGTGTTTCCATGATGCTTCCAAGAGGAATACATCCCAAGCTAGCCCCTTCCCAGTTGGGTGGCGTTGGTGTGCTTGCCCACAACTTCTCTAAGCTTCAATTCCTCACCAGTAAATTCAGTGAGTTAGAATTTCTATTAACCATTCAGTCGTGAAAGCAAGCAAGGTAAATCTCTCAGCAAAACCTTAAAGATTTTTAGACTCCTTCGGCTCCAAAACCCAAGCACCATTTCATATACAGATCCCCCCACTCCCAGCTGTCTCCCCTTCCCCTCCATCATCACCTAAGAAATACACACCTGCTGGGCGTGGTGTCGTTCGTAATCCTAGGTACTTGTACTTGGGAGGACAGAGGCAGGCGGTCTTATGTGAGTTCAAGGCCAGCCTGGTCTACAGAGTGAGTTCCAGAAACAGCTGGGGCTACAGGGAGACCCTGTGCCTCGAAAATACCAAAAAAAAAAAAAAAAAAAAGAAATGCACACCTACAGCAACGTGCTTACCTCGCTTATTGAACAGACTTAACCTGTGCTCGGAAGCAAAAGCTGAGTCGGTGGTTTGATCAGCACCTGAATCGTTTCCAGAAGCAGAGGATGATGATATATAAAGCCTGATCTTTCCCATATTAACCGAGTTAGCAAGAGCTCACATCCTCCCTGCTTTTCACCCTACTGGCGGTGTCTGTGTGCTGATTTCGAGATCTACTCACCTCCATTGCTAGGCTGTGACCTGAACTTCTTCGGCTGGTCCTGAGGATCTTACTACAGAGCCCTATAGTCTTAGAGTTCCTCAGTAAAACCCCTATGAGATGCACATCATCCCTTCCTTTGTCTCCTCCACCAGCCCCCAGAGATGAAACTCAAAAAGGTTAAGAGATTTTAAACCCACATGGTTGGTCACCCATTAAACAGACCAATTTCAAAACGTAGGGCTGAAATCATGGTTTTGCTCCAAATCCCCAGGTATTAATATTTTTGTTTTTTAATTTTTGATCTTGTGCTTTCAGCGATCTTTTAGGTTTGGAGGAAAAAATACCGAGTGAGTCCTCATAAGTTCAGAAAGAAATGAAGTCAATGTTAAATACTGTAGCAGAAAAGGAGAAAACAATAAAATAATTGCAAAGTATGGGCCCACAAACTACAAGTGGGATGGTCCGGGAACTGCAGATGCAAGTCCGCAGCAGTCTCAGGTTTAAAGGCCCTATTTCTCCCGCCCCTTGAGCCCATGCTTCCAAAGAAAAGAAGTCTGCTATGCATCCTTCCCCTCTGAAATTCCCACACGCAGTTCCCATTCTCCCAGCCTTCTCTGCTGTAATCCGGCTCAGTCTCCTGAGCCTCCTGGATTAGGGGAGTTCTAATTCCCGCGCCCAGATCTCATCCCTCCCTACCCCCAATAATAATAATCGCTTCCTTTCCCAATCCGCCCGGTCCCTTTCCGGGGGATCCGTCTCCAACACAGCAGCGGACTAAGATCTTGCACGCGCTTCATGGCCGCGGTCCTTCTCCAGCCGCGGCTGCCCTTGTAGGGGAACCCCCACCCTCACGAGGGAAATTCACCAGCCTGCCAGCACAGGAAAAGGTGGCGTGGGCAGCAGTCTCGAGCTACGAACGCCCCTCGCCCAGGCCTGCCTCGCGGGGCATGCCACGCTCGCTCCACCGCGCTCCCGCACTAGCCCCATGGGGCATCCGCCCGCGGTCTCAAAGGGGTCCCACCACCGGTGGGGCGCGGAGGGCAGAGAGCCCGCGTGGAGCGACGGTCCAGGCCCGGAAGGGCGGTTCGGGCTGGCATGCAGCGACAGGGCTCCTCCAGGCCCCGCATTGCGGCCAGGACCGAGCACGCCGGGGTTCGCAGGGGTGCAGCGCGGCCTCCGCTTGGCCGCCAGTACACGAGGCCCCGCAGCGCGCTCTGCGCCGCAGCCCGGGCCACTCGCGGCCGCCCGCATTGTTCCGTCCGCCGCGCGCGCCTGGCCCTGGCCCCAGCCCCGCAGAGGCGGCGGGGACAGTGGCGCGGCGGCGGCTGGGGCAGGTGGCGATAGGCAGCCACCCTCACCTTTGGCGCTGAGCGTGAAGTCGAGCGTGCTGTGCCTTGCTGCTGCCATAGTGAGGCGAG
This sequence comes from Rhizomys pruinosus, assembly GCA_009823505.1. Lineage (NCBI taxonomy): Eukaryota > Metazoa > Chordata > Mammalia > Rodentia > Spalacidae > Rhizomys > Rhizomys pruinosus. Next base: position 32,578 of record VZQC01013765.1, on the reverse strand, counting down.
GCCCTGTGCCATGCCTGGGGAAGGCGACCGCGGGAGACTCGGGGACCGCGCAGCTTGTCAGGCTGCGGCCGGCGGGGAGTGTGCTGCACCAAGGGAGGCCAGGAGTAGGAGGTGGGCGGGGCCCCGGGAGCGACCCGGGGCGCGTGGGCGGGGCCAGCCCGCCTCCGGGAGGGAGGAAGCGGGGACGCCTCCATCCCCGAACTTAGAGCGCTGGGTATGAGGCCTCGCTAATGGTGGAAACGTGGGCGCCTTGCTCCCCAGCATGCGTCACCAAGGGCCGCGCCCTGCTCTTAGGCTCTGGCCGGTGCTCTCCCACCATCCGCTAGAAGGTCACTTTAGAGTAAAACAGCTCTGGGCGATTTCCGGGGGGAGCCACCCCTATACACTTCCCTATATGCCTACCCATCCTCCCCCAAGCCAAGGACCCTGATACTTCCCGGCCATGTCCAGAAAATAAAATGATAGGATCTACCCCTATAGTCTAAAAGCACAGCCTGCCTTCTTAAAATGCCTTGGTGAAACCCATTAGGATTATTAGGAACATTTCTATTATTGAGTGGTTGTATTTGAGAACAGAAATAGAATGCTCTTGAACATTCAAGTACAGTACCTTTTCATGCAAAACTGGAAAGGAGAAGAAGCAAAGAGCCCGGGAAGGATAGCACATTTGCTACTGTTGAACTGAGAAATTCCAGATTTGGGAGCTTTTTCATTCCTGTCAATGGCTGTTCAGTGTTCACCTTATTTTTGACAGTACTATTTAACAAGATGAGACCAGAGAGAACTTAAAGCGCCTATGGACTAAAACCCTCCTTTATTGCACTGGCAATATCCCTGGGCAAATAATTCTGTTATTCTGCCAGTTTCTGGGCCTCTCTGGACCGCAGGGATTGCTGTAATGGTCACAATCAATTAAGACCACTGAACTCACCTGCCTCCTCAACAGTGCAAAAATCATACATATTAAATCCATCTTTCCCTTAGGCAGTTGCCAGTGGTTATTTTGCTGAGGTCTTCACTGTCCTGCAAGAACCTGGCACTGGCTTCACACTTGTTCTTCTGCCTTTGTTAAGAGCTGGATCCCTTTTCCTACCCACTGCCACCCATTCGCTGCTTCCTTCCTTCTCTGGAGCCCAGATCCTCAATTTTGTTAGCTATTTTGTTGCTTGGCCACTATATCAACCTTTTTTTCCCTAAAATGATCCACAGTTCTTGCGTTCCTTGTGGAGTCAGGTGACTAGATGTAGTTTTCCCTCGCGTGTTTCGGGGGCAAGGGGAGCGTCATAGGCTGCATACATACCTCTCTCCCTGCACAGCACCAGACTGAGCCACAAGCCAGCACTTGGTTTCATTATGTGCAGCCATCCTCTTGAATTTCTTAAGAATTTTTGAACAGGATGTCTTGAGATCAGCTGAAAATTATGTAACTTGCAGGGCTCAGCAGCTTATGTGTGGGACTGCAGATGTCCCTTGGCTCCCAACTGAAATGTCACTCCAGCACTTGGATTTAACCTTGCAAAGTGCAAAAATAAGCAGAGATGCCGGGCACACGCCTTTAATCCTAGCACTCGGGAGGCAGAGGCAGGAGGATCTTTGTGAGTTCAAGGCTAGCCTGGTCTACAGAGTGAGTTCCAGGACAGCTGGGGCTATAGGGAGACCCTGTCTCGAAAAGATCAAAATAAATAAATAAATAATAAATAAATAAATAAATAAATAAGCAGAGATGAAAAACCTCAAGATGGTTTGTGTAATGAATTCATCAGAGAGCCATAAAAAGGGGGGAGTTTAATAAGAAATGCTTCATGAAGATTGTAAAACATCAGAAATAAGTGGGCCTTGATATAAGATCAATATTGTTAGGGTGATGTTGGGAGCTTAGTGCAAGGGTCTTCCCACTGCATGTTCTGCACAATCCTGGCAAGACTATTAAAGATAGGACATGGGCAAGAAACCAGACTCAAAGCCTCTTTAAACACCTCCAACTAAGCTGTAACCAACTATTTGGATTCTGGAACATGTCTCATTGCCTGTATTTTGTAATCTACTCCCCCCTCCCCAGGGCTTTTTTTTTTTTTTTTGTCTTTTTGTCTTTTTGAGACAGGGTCTCCCTGTAGTTCCCTGTAGCCCCAGCTGGCCTGGAACTCACTCTGTAGACCAAGCTGGCCTTGAACTCAGAGATCCTCTTGCGTCTACCTCCCTAGTGTTGGGATTAAAGGGGCGTGCCACCATGCCTGACCCCAAGGACTATTAGAAGACTAATCCAAGCCTGACTCCAAGGGCTATTTGAAGACTAATCTTTTAAGTTGTGGCAGTTGATTTGTACTATAGTAGACCAGTTAAATGTTATTTCTCGGGAGCTAGAGAGATGGCTCAGTGGTTAAGAGTGCCAACTGCTCTTGCAGAGGACCCAGCACCCACATGGTGGCTAATAACCTCTTTAAACCAGGCTTGGTGGTGCACACCTTTAATCCTGGCACTCCAGGAGGCAGAGGCAGGCAGATCTCTGTGAGTTCAAGGCCAACCTCATGTACAGAGTGAGTTCCAGGCCAGGTGGGGCTATAGGAAAACCCTGTCTCAAAAAAAAAAGTCATTTCACAACTGTTGTGACATCAAAGAGCTCAAAAACTCAACATGTAACAAAAGTGCAGGAATTCCCTAATCTAATACTATAGTTTGCATATGCTATGGCCGCCATAGACTCATAAAGTGAAGGCTTGCTTCCCCAGCAGGCACTCTTTTGGAAGGCAGTGAAAACTTTAGGAAGTGGGCCCTAGCTGGCGGAAGCATGTCACTGAGGTTGTGCTTCTGAAGGGTGCCTTGTTCCAAGGCCTCATCCCTTCTTTCTCTGCTTCCTGGCCATCATGAGGTAAGCATCTTTGTTCCACAAGCCCTTCTGCCATGATATTTGGCCTCCCAGTGTCCCAGAAACAATGGAGCCATCCAATCATGGTCTGAGACCATGAGCCAAAAAACTCTTCTCCCCCTTTAAAATTTTTTTATCAGGTACTACATCACAGAATGAAAAGAAAATCTAACACACTAACCATAGCTTACATTCTTGAAACAAATTCTTGATTGGCAGATGATAAAAATGTTGAGTCATAGATTCCTGTGTTCCAGGCTACTCACCTCTACATTTGACCTAAACGGAAGAATGACAAATTAAAAGAGGCCTTAGCTTTCAGGAACTGCTCAGGTGATTATAGCCAGGTGTATGCTTTAAAATACAATTTCCCCAATCACTAGAATCCAGTAAGGCCAGTCTATAACTGGGCAAGACAAGGCACAAACAAAGCCACCCATAATCATGTCTACACATGAACAAGACATGAACTTTGCCCAAACCACAATGTGACCAGACATTCTCCATGCTGCTAATACTAATGCTTGCTGTTTCTCTACCAGCCACAGATTTAGCCTGGTTCTCATTATCCCCACTTCTAGAGGCATTTGCTAAGACACTCAGTCATAAAAGACCTGGCAACATTCAACCCTGACTCCCTTAAATGCTTCAAAAACCACCTGTATATGCTTCAAGTCAGCCTCTCTCTTACTCTGTTGTTTAGATGCTCCCATGGTCCCCAAGGTACCTGTTCACCTAACAACAAAATGAAAACAGCTTGTTGAACTCCAGGAGTGCTCCTGAGAGCTTATGGCTGGAGGACAACTACAATATAGGTAATAAGATGACACCAGAACGTAGGGTGAAAAAAAAGTAGACCTGCTTAGCAAAATGCTATTTAGTATTAGGTGTTACTTCCACCCAAAACTCACTTTGTTTTTCAAAAAATATTTTATTAGCTGGGTGTGGTGGCAGCCTTTAATCCCAGCACTCAGGAGGCAGAGGCAGGTGGATCTCTGTTAGGTCAAGGCCAGTCTGGTCTACAAAGTGAGTTCCAGGACAGCTGGGGCTACAAGGAGATCTTTCTCAAAAATACCAATTCTTAAGCTGGGTGTGGTGGTGCGCTCCTTTAATCCCAGCACTTGGGAGGTAGAGGTAGGCGGATCTCTGTGAGTTCAAGGCCAGCTTGGTCTACAGAGAGAGAGCTCCAGGACAGCTGGTACTAAAAAAGGGAGACCCTGGCTCAAAAATACCAAAAACAAACAAACAATTCTTTATTTATTAGGTTTTTTTTTTAATTATTTTATGTGTATGAGTGTACTGTCTGCATGTAGGTAGGGGCACCCATGTCATGCAATGCTGCTGAGGTCAGAAGAGGGCATTGGATTCCCCTGGAACTGGAGTTAAAGACGGTTCTTAGCCACCATGTGGGTGCTAGGAATCGAACCTGGGTCCTCTGCAAGAGCAGTTGGCACTCTTAACTGCTGAGCCATCTCTCCAGCCCAATTTATTAGTTTTTATTGTATGTGCATGAATGTATTGCCTACGTGTATGGTTCATTCAATGCCCGACAAGGTCAAAAGAAGGTGTCGGATCCCCTGGAACTGGAGTTATGAATGTTCGTTAGCCTCTATGTTGGTGCTAGGAACTGAACCAGGGTCCTCTGCAAGATCAGCCAGTGCTCTAAACCCCAGAACCATATCTCCAGCCCCCTCAAACTCACTTTTACATGGGCCAATTTGCTCATTAGACTTCAAGCTGTGTTGGAATATCAGCAACAGAGTCTTTATACAGTCAAAGGAAGAGGAGCACTTCCCTAGGCAGTTAGCAACAGAAACTACTTGGAAGAGGAAGTCAAAAGCAGAAAAGTGCCCTCTGTTAAAAAGCAGAAGGTGGTGGTGATGGTGATGGTAATGGTGGCAGCGGCAGTGGCAGCGATGGAAGGGAAGTGAGGCTGCATACTGAAAATGTTCGTTCACAGGCTGTGAGAGCCACCAGGGTGTTGTCCATTCTTCTATGTCCCAGACCTTCCTCATGAAGGGTGGTGGGTAGGAATCAGGAGAGTTGGCAGCCCTTAGCAGTTGCCCTGATCATTAAAATCAGTAACTTCTCATTTGATTGCTTGGTTTTTTGCTTTTTTACCATTTGCATGGGACCCTTGGAGACATTTCACCTCCCTGCCTCCTGTGCGCAGCTGAGGTGAAATCACTTCCTCTTAAAACAAAAATCTGGCATTAAATATTAGGGTTAGAATGGCTGTCAAAAATCTGGAACACTCCCTGGACATTTTTCCACATGAATATGGGACTAACCCAGCTATTTAAACACAACAGTATTTAAAATGATTAAAATCTGTGTGACTGAAAAAGGGTTCGCATCTTTGACACGGTGATTTACAAGTTCAGCTGCACATTGGAACCACAACTGGGCTTTAAACATATGGCTGCTGCCTGGACCCCGCCTTAGTACTTCATGGAAATGGTCCCAGGGACAGCTATTACATCAGGATTGTTTTAAAAAGTAAATAAATAACCCTAAAGAATCCCATATAAAGCCAACAGTGTCACTTCCAAATCATAAAGCAGTTAGTGCCATAATAGGTATCACCTCATTTCCCATTCACTAGATGGCTTTAATAAACTAATTTGAGTCTGGCGAGGTGGCGCACACCTTTAATCCTACCACTTGGGAGGCAGAGGCAGGCGGATCTTTGTGAGTTCCAGGCCAGCCTGGTCTACAGAGTGAATTCCAGGACAGCTGGGGCTACAGGGAGACCCTGTCTCGAAAAGACCAAATAAATAAATAAATAAATAAATAAATAAATAAATAAATAAATAAATAAATTTGAAAAGATACAAAATAAGCAGTATGCAAATGCAGAAAAATCGGAGATCCTGCCCATTGTTGTAGGGGATATAACAAGATGCATCCTCCGTGGCAAGCAGTTTGGTCTGGGGCTGTAGCTCAGTAATAGAACACTTGCTCAGCATTCCTGAGGTCCTAGTCTCTATTCCCAGCACCT
>VZQC01013765.1:0-26377 GCA_009823505.1 Rhizomys pruinosus | reverse complement strand
AAAAAAAAAATTAAAAAAAAATTTTTGATGCAGACATTTACTGTTTCAGTCAGTTCTTTGACCCAGTCTTTTTTGTTGTTGTTGTTTTTTCCAATTTGTATCACCCCAAAATATGCATACATGCATGCCACACATATAATAAAAATTATGATGTCATAGGTTTTAGCATCTTCAGCTTATGATTTTTTTTTCCCTTTATTATGCCAAAAGATATCATGTTTTCCTTAAGTGTTTGAAGGCTCCTTATTTATTTGTTTATTTATTTTGGTCTTTTTGAGACAGGGTCCCTTTAGTCCCAGCTGTCCTGGAGCTCACTCTGTAGACCAGGCTGGCCTTGAACTCACAGAGATCCACCTGCCTCTGCCTCCTGAGTGCTGGGATTAAAGGCATGCGCCACCACGCCTGGTTGAGACATTATTAAGCCATAAAAAAAGAATGAAAACCTGGTACATGGTAGAACATGAACAAAAAGGAAAGAGCGACAGACGATCATCTGTTTATACAAAAATGTCCACAGCAGGGAAGGATAGAGACAAAGCAGGTCATACGGGAAGGTCCTTACTGTGGTACAGGCACAGATTTCGAATTTGGGAGATGTCTTGAACTAAATAGGACAGGCAAGATGGCTCAGTGGGTAAGGGTGCCTGCCCCCAAGACTGAAGATATTGGTTGATAGTTGATCCCCAGGACCAATGTCATAGAAAGAGAAAATCGACTCTTCCGAGTTGTCCTCTGTCCTGTAAACTTGTGCCTTGGCATGTACACGTGCAAGCACAAGTACATACACACACACACACACACACACACACACACACACACAATGACAATAAATAAAAATAAGCAAATAAATTTTAAAACCTAGTAGATATAAATATACAATACTGTAAACCACATTAATCCTTCATGAGAATGGGCCCCCCAAACCTAATTTTCTCCTCCAGAGCACCGACCACTCAACACGGTTACACTGGGAACCTCAGCATGAGTTTTGGCAGGAAAGATCCACATTCAAACCTCAGCATAGTCACACCATGCTTCAAGTCATGGTTGTGGTTGCCCCAGAGACAAAGGCCAGGGGATCCTATAGTCGCTTAGGGGCAACAAATTGTAAGCCCAGAGGCAGCACTGTCAGGTACTTTATAACTGTCAGAAGAGCTGCCAAGGCCCCAAGACCACCCCAAAATTCAAATCTAGAGGACCCCTATTAATAAAAAACATTGCCAAGGTCAGAAAAAAAATTAGAATATTTTAGGACCCACAAGGAAAAATTTCTCACAAGTATAACCTACACAATGCCATGGAACTAAACATCTTCCTTGGGGCACCAGAACCATGGGGGCAGCCTCTCGAACACCTGCTTTCACAGGCTCGAATGCTAAATTATAGGAACTGCATGTACTATAGTTGAATGATAGAGCAAGCACTTTGCATGCATGAAGTACCTAGGTTCAATTCCCACTCAGCACCAAGAAAAGAAAATTTAAATTATAGAATATTTCTATCAGGCTGGGCGTGGTGGCGCATGCCTTTAATCCTAGCACTCGGGAGGCAGAGGCAGGCGGATCTTTTTGAGTTCAAGGACAGCCTGGTCTACAGAGTGATTTCCAAGACAGCTGGGACTACAGGGAGACCCTGTCCCAAAAAGACCCCCAAAAAGAATATTTATAGTAACCATGATAGGTACTATTATCCCCAGTTAACAAATGAGTTAAACCAAGGCACCAAACAGATACTGCTCTGTAAAGTGCTAAGATCCTGGACACAGAGCTAGGCTGCAACTTCTGGGTAGGGCTCTACACTTCCCAACTATTCTGTTTCTGATTGCTTAGGCTCAGTTGCTCTGCCCCCACCCCTTGTCTTCTAGCTCTGCAATGCCCCACTCCCCTCCATTGTATGTGTGTCTGCCTCCCTTTCACCAACAAGTACCTCCTCCCTATCATAGTGTGTATGTTTTGAAGAGGTATTCCACAGACCTCTTCTCTGGAACTACTGACTAAATCCCACATCTAGTGTGAAATGTCTACCTCTTACTAGCTGTCTGACAGTGGGCAGGTTTGTCAAGCTCTCTGTACATCGTTCTCCCTCTCTAAAATGGAGCTAATAGTTCTTGGGTCCTAAGGTTGATGTAAGAATGAAATGAATCAAAATAAATAAATGTATGACAGGCAATGAAGATAGGGTCTGGCACACAGGACAAGTGTTCCATAAGTGGTAGGTAGGTACACTGAAGAGGATTTCAGAGTTGTTACCGATTAAGATGACATACTCTTTCTCTCTCTCTCTCTCCCTCTCTCTCTGTCTCAGTATTTTTTTTTTTGTCTTTTTGAGAAAAGCTCTCCCTGTAGCCCCAGCTTCCCTGAAACTCACTATGTAGACCAGGCTATCCTTGAAACTCACGGAGATCCACCTGCTTCTGCCTCCTGAGTCCTGTGATTAATAGCATGTGCCACCGTACCTGGTGGGATTCCTTACTTTTCATCCTTGTGTTCCCAAGGCTTGGCCTGGTGCACAGTGAACCCTCAATATCTGTGACTTTTGAAATGAACTAAGGAATAACTGGGCATGGTAGCGCACGCCTTTAGTCCTAGCACTTAGGAGACAGAGGCAGGCAAATCTTTGTGAGTTCAAGGCCAGCCTGGTCTACAAAGTGAGTTACAGGACAGCTGGGGCTACAGGGAGACCCTGTCTCAAAAAGACCCCCCAAAATGAACTAAGGAATAGCAAAGCATGCTTCTCACCTTGAAGGACTCTGAGGAGAGACCAAGTTCTCTGTAGGCAGGACAGTGAGGAAGGGAAAGAAGGCTGTCAAGCAATCCAGGTTTTCAACAGAAGTTTATAGACACAGTCCATGTATATTCCTGATCCCCAAGACTGTCAGGTAGACCATAGCCCACTCAGAAGTCACTAAGAGTTCACTGTCATTACTCCTCCAGATGGATTTTGAAAAATGGAAGTATATGATATTGATTTTCCTTGAGACATTTTTAAAGTTTTTTAAAAAAATATGTATGAGTGTTTTGCCTACATGTATGTAAGTGTGCCACTTGCATGCAATGCCCCTGGAGGCCAGAAGTGGGTGTCAAATCTCAGTTTGCAGATGGTTGTTAGCTGCCATGTGGGTAAGAGAAGCTAGCCAGTGCTCTTAACTAGAGCTATGTCTGTCCTGAGACATTTTACACCAGGTTGCTGAATGCCAAGCATAATCTTCTTTTATATGCTGGACATGGTGACATACCCCTTTGATCAGAGGGAGGCAGAGGCAGCCAGATATCTGTGAACTGGGGGCCAGTGTGATCTATATAACAAGTTCCAGGTCAGCCAGGGCTACATAATATGACTCTGTCTCGGTAAAATCTTAAAATAAGGGGCTGGAGAGATGGCTCAGCAGTTAAGAGCACTGACTCCTCTTGCAGAGGACCCAGGTTCGATTCCCAGCACCCACATGGTGGCTAAGAACGGTCCTTAATGCTGGGCGTGGTGGTGCACCTTTAATCCCAGCACTCAGGAGGCAGAAGCAGGCAGATCTCTGTGAGTTCCAGGCCAGCCTGGTCTGCAGGGTGAGCTCAGGCCAGCTGAGACTTAAAGGGAGACCCTGTCTCAAAAATACAAAAAAAAATCTAAAATAAAATAAGATAAAAATTTATAAAATAAAAATAAATCAAATACCAAGCAGAGAAAAAAATTTTCATTTGTGTTACCAGTGTCTCATACCAAATTCAAACATCGAACACAAATGGGTGAGGAGTCATTTCCTGATATTTGCCTGTGGCATCTGCTCAGCCCTGAGCACTAAACCCCTGAGATACCTCTATCTCCACCAGAGGGTTCCTCTAGCACAAGCCTGGCTTCCCATGAAGATGCCCAGCTGGGGACTGCACACATCTCAGCTCTAAGGAGAAGACAAGGTCAGGGAGAAAACAAAGCAACCTTTCTGAAGAGAACCTCCACTTGGAATTCTACTTACTAAACCCTTATTTCTCTACAGGAAATGATGTCTAGTCCACTTAGCTCTCGCTTTTTTTCTCACTTCAAACAAACAAAAAAAAAATGGTACACAGAGGCTTACTTGTTGGAATGCATCACTGCTGTATGACATCATTGTGACATAAATGTTCCCCTACAGGCTCCTGTATTTGAACACTTGGTCTGCAGCTGTCTTGGGAGGCGGTGGGACTTTTAAGAGGTAAAGTCTAAGGCAGGGCCTGGTTGTGCATGCCTTTGGTTAGTCCCAGCAGAGACGATCGGGTCTCAAAAAAANAGATTCCTGTGTTCCAGGCTACTCACCTCTACATTTGACCTAAACGGAAGAATGACAAATTAAAAGAGGCCTTAGCTTTCAGGAACTGCTCAGGTGATTATAGCCAGGTGTATGCTTTAAAATACAATTTCCCCAATCACTAGAATCCAGTAAGGCCAGTCTATAACTGGGCAAGACAAGGCACAAACAAAGCCACCCATAATCATGTCTACACATGAACAAGACATGAACTTTGCCCAAACCACAATGTGACCAGACATTCTCCATGCTGCTAATACTAATGCTTGCTGTTTCTCTACCAGCCACAGATTTAGCCTGGTTCTCATTATCCCCACTTCTAGAGGCATTTGCTAAGACACTCAGTCATAAAAGACCTGGCAACATTCAACCCTGACTCCCTTAAATGCTTCAAAAACCACCTGTTTATGCTTCAAGTCAGCCTCTCTCTTACTCTGTTGTTTAGATGCTCCCCATGGTCCCCAAGGTACCGTTCACCTAACAACAAAATGAAAACAGCTTGTTGAACTCCCAGGAGTGCTCCTGAGAGCTTTGGCTGGAGGACAACTACAATATAGGTAATAAGATGACACCAGAACGTAGGGTGAAAAAAAAGTAGACCTGCTTAGCAAAATGCTATTTAGTATTAGGTGTTACTTCCACCCAAAACTCACTTTGTTTTTCAAAAATATTTTATAGCTGGTGTGGTGGCAGCCTTTAATCCCAGCACTCAGGAGGCAGAGGCAGGTGGATCTCTGTTAGGTCAAGGCCAGTCTGGTCTACAAATGAGTTCCAAGACAGCTGGGGCTACAAGGAGATCTGTCTCAAAAAACCAATTCTTAAGCTGGGTGTGGTGGTGCGCTCCTTTAATCCCAGCACTTGGAGGTAGAGGTAGGCGGATCTCTGTGAGTTCAAGGCCAGCTTGGTCTACAGAGAGAGCTCCAGGACAGCTGGTACTAAAAAAGGGAGACCCTGGCTCAAAAATACCAAAAAAACAAACAATTTTATTTATTAGGTTTTTTTTTAATTATTTTATGTGTATGAGTGTACTGTCTGCATGTAGGTGGGGCACCCTGTCATGCAATGCTGCTGAGGTCAGAAAGAGGGCATTGGATTCCCCTGGAACTGGAGTTGTTAAGACGGTTCTTAGCCACCATGTGGTGCTAGAATCGAACCTGGGTCCTCTTGCAAGAGCAGGTTGGCACTCTTAACTGCTGAGCCATCTCTCCAGCCCAATTATTAGTTTTTATTTGTATGTGCATGAATAAGTATTGCCTACGTGTATGGTTCATTCAATGCCCACAAGGTCAAAAGAAGGTGTCGGATCCTCTGATGGAGTATGAATGTTCGGTTAGCCTCCTATGTTGGTGCTAGGAACTGAACCAGGGTCCTCTGCAGATCAGCCAGTGCTCTAAACCCAGAAACCATATCTCCAGCCCCCTCATCACTCACTTTTACATGGGCCAATTTGCTCATTAGACTTCAAGCTGTGTTGGAATATCAGCAACAGAGTCTTTATACAGTCAAAGGAAGAGGAGCACTTCCCTAGGCAGTTAGCAACAGAAACTACTTGGAAGAGGAAGTCAAAAGCAGAAAAGTGCCCTCTGTTAAAAAGCAGAAGGTGGTGGTGATGGTGATGTGTAATGGTGGCAGCGGCAGTGGCAGCGATGGAAGGGAAGTGAGGCTGCATACTGAAAATGTTCGTTCACAGGCTGTGAGAGCCACCAGGGTGTTGTCCATTCTTCTATGTCCCAGACCTTCCTCATGAAGGGTGGTGGGTAGGAATCAGGAGAGTTGGCAGCCCTTAGCAGTTGCCCTGATCATTAAAATCAGTAACTTCTCATTTGATTGCTTTTGGTTTTTTGCTTTTTTTACCATTTGCATGGGACCCTTGGAGACATTTCACCTCCCTGCCTCCTGTGCGCAGCTGAGGTGAAATCACTTCCTCTTAAAACAAAAATCTGGCATTAAATATTAGGGTTAGAATGGCTGTCAAAAATCTGGAACACTCCCTGGACATTTTTCCACATGAATATGGGACTAACCCAGCTATTTAAACACAACAGTATTTAAAATGATTAAAATCTGTGTGACTGAAAAAGGGTTCGCATCTTTGACACGGTGATTTACAAGTTCAGCTGCACATTGGAACCACAACTGGGCTTTAAACATATGGCTGCTGCCTGGACCCCGCCTTAGTACTTCATGGAAATGGTCCCAGGGACAGCTATTACATCAGGATTGTTTTAAAAAGTAATAAATAACCCTAAAGAATCCCATATAAAGCCAACAGTGTCACTTCCAAATCATAAAGCAGTTAGTGCCATAATAGGTATCACCTCATTTCCCATTCACTAGATGGCTTTAATAAACTAATTTGAGTCTGGCGAGGTGGCGCACACCTTAATCCTACCACTTGGGGAGGCGAGGCAGGCGGATCTTTGTTGAGTTCCAGGCCAGCTGGTCTACAGAGTGAATTCCAGGACAGCTGGGGCTACAGGGAGACCCTGTCTCGAAAAGACCAAATAAATAAATAAATAAATAATAAATAAATAAATAAATAAATAAATAAATTTGAAAGATACAAAAATAAGCAGTATGCAATGCAGAAAAATCGGAGATCCTGCCCATTGTGTAGGGGATATAACAAGATGCATCCTCCGTGGCAAGCAGTTTGGTCTGGGGCTGTAGCTCAGTAATAGACACACTTGCTCAGCATTCCTGAGGTCCTAGTCTCTATTCCCAGCACCTGAAAAGGAGAGTAGGAGCTGGGTTTGGTGGCACACGCCTTTTAGTCCCAGCACTGGGAGAGAGCGAAGCAGGTGGATATCTGTGAGTTCAAGGACACTCTGATCTACATAGTGAATTCTAGGCCAGCAGGGGTTATAGGAAATCAAAAAAAATTACCATATGATTCAACAATTCTACTCTTGGGTATGTACACAAAATAATTGAAATTAGATGTTTAAGAAAATAAATATTGGGGCTGGAGAGATGGTTGAGTGATTAAGCACTAGTTGGTCTTGCAGAGGACCTGGGTTCAATTCCCAGCACCTACCTGTCAGCTAACAACCATCTGTAACTCCAGTTCCAAGGGATCCAATCCCCTCTTCTGTCCTTCACAGGTACTTCATGACATGAATGCACACATGCAGGCATAACACTCATAAACATAAAATTTAAAAATTTATTAAATAAATAAAAATACAATGAGCAGAATGCTTATGGTAGGAAAATCCATAATGCCCCAAAAGTGGAAATGACTCAAATATCCTGACAAATGAATACATAAACAAATATGGTATATTTATACAATGAGGCATTTTCTTTTTTTTTTCTTTTTTTTTTTTTTTTTTTTTTTTTTGGTATTTGGAGGACAGGGTCCCTTTAGTCCCCAGCTGTCCTGGAGCTCACCTGTAGCCAGGCTGGCCTTGAACTCACAGAGATCCACCTGCCTCTGCCTCCTGAGTGCTGGGATTAAAGGCATGCGCCACCACGCCTGGTTGAGACATTATTAAGCCATAAAAAAAGAATGAAAACCTGGTACATGGTAGAACATGAACAAAAAGGAAAGAGCGACAGACGATCATCTGTTTATACAAAAATGTCCACAGCAGGGAAGGATAGAGACAAAGCAGGTCATACGGGAAGGTCCTTACTGTGGTACAGGCACAGATTTCGAATTTGGGAGATGTCTTGAACTAAATAGGACAGGCAGATGGCTCAGTGGGTAAGGGTGCCTGCCCCCAAGACTGAAGATATTGGTTGATAGTTGATCCCCAGGACCAATGTCATAGAAAGAGAAAATCGACTCTTCCGAGTTGTCCTCTGTCCTGTAAACTTGTGCCTTGGCATGTACACGTGCAAGCACAAGTACATAACACAACACACACCACACACACACACACACACACAATGACATAAATAAAAATAAGCAAATAAATTTTAAAACCTAGTAGATATAAATATACAATACTGTAAACCACATTAATCCTTCATGAGAATGGGCCCCCCAAACCTAATTTTCTCCTCCAGAGCACCGACCACTCAACACGGTTACACTGGGAACCTCAGCATGAGTTTTGGCAGGAAAGATCCACATTCAAACCTCAGCATAGTCACACCATGCTTCAAGTCATGGTTGTGGTTGCCCCAGAGACAAAGGCCAGGGGATCCTATAGTCGCTTAGGGGCAACAAATTGTAAGCCCAGAGGCAGCACTGTCAGGTACTTTATAACTGTCAGAAGAGCTGCCAAGGCCCCAAGACCACCCCAAAATTCAAATCTAGAGGACCCCTATTAATAAAAAACATTGCCAAGGTCAGAAAAAAAATTAGAATATTTTAGGACCCACAAGGAAAAATTTCTCACAAGTATAACCTACACAATGCCATGGAACTAAACATCTTCCTTGGGGCACCAGAACCATGGGGGCAGCCTCTCGAACACCTGCTTTCACAGGCTCGAATGCTAAATTATAGGAACTGCATGTACTATAGTTGAATGATAGAGCAAGCACTTTGCATGCATGAAGTACCTAGGTTCAATTCCCACTCCAGCACCAAAGAAAAGAAAATTTAAATTATAGAATATTTCTATCAGGCTGGGCGTGGTGGCGCATGCTTTAATCCTAGCACTCGGGAGGCAGAGGGGGCGGATCTTTTTGAGTTCAAGGACAGCCTGGTCTACAGAGTGATTTTCCAAGACAGCTGGGATACAGGGAGACCCTGTCCCAAAAAGACCCCCAAAAGAATATTTATAGTAACCATGATAGGTACTATTATCCCCAGTTAACAAATGAGTTAAACCAAGGCACCAAACAGATACTGCTCTGTAAAGTGCTAAGATCCTGGACACAGAGCTAGGCTGCAACTTCTGGGTAGGGCTCTACACTTCCCAACTATTCTGTTTCTGATTGCTTAGGCTCAGTTGCTCTGCCCCCACCCCTTGTCTTCTAGCTCTGCAATGCCCCACTCCCCTCCATTGTATGTGTGTCTGCCTCCCTTTCACCAACAAGTACCTCCTCCCTATCATAGTGTGTATGTTTTGAAGAGGTATTCCACAGACCTCTTCTCTGGAACTACTGACTAAATCCCACATCTAGTGTGAAATGTCTACCTCTTACTAGCTGTCTGACAGTGGGCAGGTTTGTCAAGCTCTCTGTACATCGTTCTCCCTCTCTAAAATGGAGCTAATAGTTCTTGGGTCCTAAGGTTGATGTAAGAATGAAATGAATCAAAATAAATAAATGTATGACAGGCAATGAAGATAGGGTCTGGCACACAGGACAAGTGTTCCATAAGTGGTAGGTAGGTACACTGAAGAGGATTTCAGAGTTGTTACCGATTAAGATGACATACTCTTTCTCTCTCTCTCTCTCCCTCTCTCTCTGTCTCAGTATTTTTTTTTTTGTCTTTTTGAGAAAAGCTCTCCCTGTAGCCCCAGCTTCCTGAAACTCACTCTGTAGACCAGGCTATCCTTGAAACTCAGCTGAGTGACTTTGCTCCTCTTCCTGTTGTGATTACATGTGTGCCACCGTACCTGGTGGGATTCCTTACTTTTCATCCTTGTGTTCCCAAGGCTTGGCCTGGTGCACAGTGAACCCTCAATATCTGTGACTTTTGAAATGAACTAAGGATAACTGGGCATGGTAGCGCACGCCTTTAGTCCTAGCACTTAGAGGAGACAGAGGCAGGCAAATCTTTGTGAGTTCAAGGCCAGCCTGGTCTACAAAGTGAGTTACAGACAGCGGGGCTACAGGGAGACCTGTCTCAAAAAGACCCCCCAAAATGAACTAAGGAATAGCAAAGCATGCTTCTCACCTTGAAGGACTCTGAGGAGAGACCAAGTTCTCTGTAGGCAGGACAGTGAGGAAGGGAAAGAAGGCTGTCAAGCAATCCAGGTTTTCAACAGAAGTTTATAGACACAGTCCATGTATATTCCTGATCCCCAAGACTGTCAGGTAGACCATAGCCCACTCAGAAGTCACTAAGAGTTCACTGTCATTACTCCTCCAGATGGATTTTGAAAAATGGAAGTAAAAAATTGAGACATTTTTAAAGTTTTTAAAAAATATGTATGAGTGTTTTGCCTACATGTATGTAAGTGTTGCCACTTGCATGCAATGCCCCTGGAGCCAGAAGTGGGTGTCAAATCTCGTTTGCAGATGGTTGTTAGCTGCCATGTGGGTAAGAGAAGCTAGCCAGTGCTCTTAACAGAGCTATGTCTGTCCTGAGATTCTTTATCTTACAAGGTTGCTGAATGCCAAGCATAATCTTTATATGCTGGACATGGTGACTATCCCCTTTGATCAGAGGAGGCAGATGGCAGCCAGATATCGTGAACTGGGGGCAGTGTGTCTTATGTTGGATCAGATAACAGCTCATTGACTCGTGTCACTTCAAGGATTTAAAATCTTTAAAATAAGGGGCTGGAGAGATGGCTCAGCAGTTAAGAGCACTGACTCCTCTTGCAGAGGACCCAGGTTCGATTCCCAGCACCCACATGGTGGCTAAGAACGGTCCTTAATGCTGGGCGTGGTGGTGCACCTTTAATCCCAGCACTCAGGAGGCAGAAGCAGGCAGATCTCTGTGAGTTCCAGGCCAGCCTGGGTCTGCAGGGTGAGCTCAGGCCAGCTGAGACTTAAAGGGAGACCCTGTCTCAAAAATACAAAAAAAAATCTAAAATAAAATAAGATAAAAATTTATAAAATAAAAATAAATCAAATACCAAGCAGAGAAAAAAAATTTCATTTGTGTTACCAGTGTCTCATACCAAATTCAAACATCGAACACAAATGGGTGAGGAGTCATTTCCTGATATTTGCCTGTGGCATCTGCTCAGCCCTGAGCACTAAACCCCTGAGATACCTCTATCTCCACCAGAGGGTTCCTCTAGCACAAGCCTGGCTTCCCATGAAGATGCCCAGCTGGGGACTGCACACATCTCAGCTCTAAGGAGAAGACAAGGTCAGGGAGAAAACAAAGCAACCTTTCTGAAGAGAACCTCCACTTGGAATTCTACTTACTAAACCCTTATTTCTCTACAGGAAATGATGTCTATGTTTAGCATTCGATTTTTTCACTTCAAACATAACACAAAAAAAATATGTAACAGACGGCCTTACTACTGTTGGAATGCTCACTGCCTGTATGTTGCTATATTGTTTGAATAAATGTTTCCCCTACAGGCTCCTGTATTTGAACATTGGTCTGCAGCTGTCTTGGGAGGCGGTGGGACTTTTAAGAGGTAAAGTCTAAGGCAGGGCCTGGTTGTGCATGCCTTTGGTTAGTCCCAGCAGAGACGATCGGGTCTCAAAAAAAAAAAAAAAAAAAAAAAAAAAGGTTCTCTAGCTGGAGGAAGTGTGTGGTTGCTGGCAGGATGTGCCTTATAGGTTACATCCCTATCAGGTGTAGCCAGTTCCAATTGGAACAATCTTTCCTTCCAGATCTGCTGAGATATAACAAATGGAGCAGCAATATCCTCCCACCCCAGCCCCAGCAACCACATCTTTCCGGCCTTGATGGACAGAGCCAAACGGCCCAAGTAATGATGTTAACAAAGCTGTTAACAAATAGAATGCAGTGGTCCAAAACATAATTTCCCGACTTTCCTGAATACAGCATTTACTACTGCTGTACTTGAAGATGTAGCTAAATTCTGTCTCTAGAAAAAGGAAAATGACAGTGTGGTTAGGATTAGGGCCTTTTTTTATTAGTTTTAATTTTTTTATATTTTTTTTCTTTATTGATGCTTTGTGTATTTCATACATCATTTTCCAATTCAGTTCAGGCATATATCCCCTTCCCTTCCCCCCACCCCACCCCTACCCATCCCAGATCATGCATTCTGCCGTAACTTTTCTTCATCTTTCTGGTTTTTGTTTTGTTTTGTTTTTGTTTTCATTTTTTTTAACAATAAGTGATAATTTGTGAGTACAAACATCCTTCATGTAAAAGCCAATTCGAGAGCAGTTGTGCCCAAGCCCCCACAGCCTCATGGGTCTCACCATCCAGCAGGGGGGTTTGTATTTTCAATCAAGTTGATCAAATGAATGTCTGGTCTATATTGTTGTAGTTTACATTCACCCCAATCGCAGCCCTTAACATTCTACCATGCCCTCTCTTCCGCAGATTGTTCCCTAGGCTTAGAAAAGGGGCACAGGTGGATGAGAAGCAAAACACTTCTACTTTCTCTGGAGCTGTTGTCTTGGTCTCTAGTCAATTCTGGCTGTTTTCTTTCATGGGCTGCTAGCTTGTCCAGGCATAACCTTTCAATCCTACTAATGAAGCACATGGAATTAGATATATAGGTATTTAAAACAGTATATATATAGCCTTTCGATCCTACTAATGAAGCACTGCAATTAGATATATAGGTATTTAAGCATTACTAATTGTTATGTAGGTTACTTTGGTATAGACAACAGATGTTTGGATGGTATGTTAATCCATGAATTACATTTTCTTCTGTTAAGTATGACAGGGTCTTCGTGTGGTTTAAACATCTCCTAACCATTAGAGGATGTAAGCTTGTGGCACAGCCGTGGGTTATTCCTCCAAGGAGAGAGCAATAGCCAATTAAATTTGGGATATACAGACATATGGCTGCCACTGCTGCACGTATTTCCAGGCAGATGAGGTGTAGGATTAGGGCCTTTTATTGGGTATCTGGTGACCAAATACTGATTCTTCCACTGGCAGGTAACCTTTGGTGAGTGACTTCATCTTTTTGAGCTTAGATCTCTTCATCTGTAAATGAGAGAACATAATATCTTCTTCACCTCACTGTTCTGAAGACTAAATAAATGAATGTATGGGTGTTACTCAGAACAGTGCCTAGGACATCGAAACATTCATAGAAACATTAGCTGGTATTACTAATAAGCAAAGATTGGTGTCCAACTTTTAGCTTCCTTTGTCTCAATCCAAATGGTGAATTCCAGGAGATTTATACTTACTCCCACTTAAGTTCTCTTTTCCCTACAGCAGATCTAATAGCTTTCCAAAGCCCGTGGAGAATCTGTTTATTCACTGTGTCTTTGATACAACTCAGTAGTCAGGCACTGTCCAGGGAGCTGTTCTGGGATTAGATTGCTGTGGGATTGGATGTGAGGTGCCATATTACAGGATGGCAGCGCTCTGCCTTTTCCCTGGTATGCCATCTTTCTTCTTCAATGGCAAAACTCCACAAAGAAACATTCAATGCACAGCTCAAGTGCTGTCTCAACACAGAGCTGAGTACTTGCTCCCTCAACCATCTCTAGGCTCCAGCAGCACAGGGTTCAGCTAGTGCTAGTGAAGAGCATTCACCCTGTAGTAGTCACAGCATGCTAGTTGTTCAAGAACTGGACCTGTTTCTTGCCAACACTCCTATACCAGTCCCTGAAAGTGTGAGGGACAAGTCTTAAGTCAAGTGCTTCTTAAATCAAAGATTGAGGACCATAACCTTAGCATTGTAATTCACAGGCCAAAGCTCCTTCATCAAATTGAACATATAATATATATATATATATATCTATATATATATATATATACCCCCACCCCTCCTTCCCTCTCCTTCTCTCTATCTATATATATATTTGAAGCCTTATAGGTTTCTCTTTTTTAGACAGGGTCTCCTTGTAGCCCCAGCTGTCCTGGAACTTGCTCTGTAGACCATGCTGGCCTTGAACTCACAGAGATCCTCTTGCCTCTGCCTCCTGAATGCTGGGATTAAAGGCCTGCGCCACCATACCTGGCACCTTATACTTTTTAAAAAAATATTTTCTTCGCCATGGTGGCACACGCCTTTAATCCCAGCACTCAGGAGGCAGAGGCAAGCCGATCTCTGTGAGTTCAAGGCCAGCCTGGTCTACAGAGGGAGCTCCAGGCCAGCTAAGACTAAAGGGAGACCCTGTCTCAAAAAAGACCAAAAAAACCCCATATATTTTATTCATTATTTTTATTTTATGTGTATGAATGTAATGCCTGCATGTGTGTAAGTGCATGGGTGTCATGCAATGCCCACGGAGTCAGAAGAAGGCATCAGATTCCCTTGGAACTGGAGTTCCAGACAGTTGTTAGCTGCCATGTGTGTGCTCAGATTCAAATCCAGGTCCTCTGCAAGAACAGTGCCTCCACTTAACAGCTGAGTTAAGCCCCTTATTACATTGTTTTTATGCCTACGCTTCCATCATTAAATGACTAGAACTTGCAAAATACTATTTTTCTGGGAATCATTTCTAATCCTCCTAATCCAACAAGGTGTAGTCTAGCAGGGGCTGAGCTGTATAACTCAGTGGTACAGTACTGGCTTAGTGAGTACAAGACCCATGATTCAATTCTGTATAATAAAATAAATAAATAAATAAATAAATAAATAAATAAATAAATACTTGAACAAGTCTGAGTGACTCGTTCAAGGCCACACACCATTCTGTAACAGAGCCACACTTGACACATGGTTCAGTGATGACTCCAAGTCAGTAGCATTTCTGGTCTACCCTCTTCCTGCTCTAAACTGGAAATGAAGGCAGAAAAAAAATGTACTGAATGTTTCATTTAAAATACATTCATTCTGCATGCAAGCCATTGTTATTTTAAGGAAAGGGTAGAAGAGAATGAGAGATTATATTTTGGCATGCTAAGCCAAAACAATAAATATTCCTCTTCCTGTTCTTGGATCCCATTGCAGTTTCTTCAAAGCAAGGGAATTTATGCATGTTGACACAATCCTTATTTTCAAATCTTCTTTGGTTCCATTTTCAACTCCTTCCCCTTGGTACAACCAGTCCCATGACTCCCCTCTGTCAGTCCTGTTGGGCCCTGGGCAGGGGAGGGTCTGTCTAAAATCCTGATGCAGCAGTTACCACCAGGATTCATTCCACAAAGGACAATTCCCTCTTTTCTAAGCCCCAAGTCTCCTCTGGTTATACTGCACATTGCCTGCGATGTTACAATGGTAGTCATGTAAGTCCTGAGCCTTAAAGATATATTAACAGTAATATTTAAAAATATATTTTATTGGGGCTGGAGAAATGACTCAGCGGTTAGGAGCGCCGACTGCTCTTGCAGAGGACCCGGGTTCGATTCCTGGTGCCCACATGGCAGCTGGGAACCATCTTCAACTCCAGTTCCCGGGGAATCCGACACCCTCTTCTGGCCTCCACTGCATTGCATGACACGGGTGCACCAACCTGCATGCAGACAGTACACTTGTACACATAGAAAATAATAAATTAAAAAATATATTTTATTATTTTTATTTTATGTGTACAAGTGTATTGCTTGCATGAAGGTACGTACATCTGTGTTGTGCAATGCCCACAGAGGTCAGAAAAGAGCGTGAGGTTCCCTGGAGCTGCAGTTACAGATGATTGTTAGCTGCCATGTGGGTGCCGGGAATCCAACCCGGGTTTTCTGCAAGACCAGTCAATGCTCTTAAACACTGAGTCATCTCTCCAGCCTAACGGCAATATTCTTAAATTGTATTCATCATAGCTGGGCTTTGTGGCACATGTCTTTAATCCCAGCACTTGGAAGGCAGAGGCAGGTGGATCTCTGTGAGTTCAAGGCCAGCCTGGTCTACACAGTGAGTTCCAGGACACCTGGAGCTACAGGAAGACCCTGTCTCAAAAAGACCAAAAAAAAATGTATTCATCATATCTAGAACTTTGCTCTTTGACAGCTAAAAATCTTGTTTTTCATACTTTTTAACAAATGTGTACTTTTCTCAGTTTTATCTCAAAATATATCTTGTTTCAAATATACTGGGTTGATACTAACACTCCATGAGTCAAAATAAATATGTATTATTTTATTTTATTTATTTGTTTGTTTTGTCTTTTTGAGACAGGGTCTCCTTGTATGTAGCCCCAGCTGTCCTGAAACTCTCTGTGTAGACCAGGGTGGCCTTGAACTCACAGAGATCCATCTGCCTCTGCCTCCCAAGTGTTGGGATTAAAGGTGTGCGCCACCACACCCAGCTATATGTATTATTTTAAACTTGCTTCCTTAAAAAAAATCTAGGTTAAGCTGGAAAAGGTTGCATAAACCTTTAATCCCAGAACTTCTGAGCCAGAGGCAGGCATATCTCTGTGAGATAGAGGTCATCCTGGTCTACATAGTTACAGGCCAGCTGAGGCTACAGGGAAACTGTGTCTCAAAAAAGACAAAAACAAGACCAAAGAAACCAAAATCTAGGTTAATGAATACTGGCTCTTTTTTTTTCCTTTGGTCTTTTCAAGACGGGGTCTCTGTGTAGCGCCAGCTAACCTGGAAGTCGCTCTGTAGACCAGGCTGTCCTTGAACTCACAAAGATCCGCTTGCCTCTGCCTCCCGGGTGCTGGGATTAATGGCATGCGCCACCACGCCTGGCAGAATACTGGCTCTTTTCAACAAGTCAAAATTGGTTTAAATGTTACAGTACCTTCCTGTAGTACCAGCTACTTAGGAAGTCAAGGCAGATAGGTCCCTTGAGTCTAGAAACTGGGGCTAACTGGGGCAGCACAGAGAGATCCAATCTCAAAAAATCCTTTAATATCTGGACATGGTGTACCATACCTTTAATCCCAGCATAAGTTTTCAGAGGTATGACCAGCCTGGTCTAGTGAGTAAATAAATTCCAGGCCAGGCAGGGCTACAAAGTGAGACCCTATCTCAAAGCACCAAAAAAGGAAAAAATATAATAACAATTATTGTTTAGAAACCTCAAGTTTTTATGTTTATGCTAAAAAGAAACTTCACTGCAATGTAAAATGCCTGCTAAATGGAAAATAAATAAATAAATATAAAAATCCATCCCTGCTCTGATGAAACAATGGCTTGATCACCAGTTTGACCAAACAGACCTTGTGTTCCTCCTGCTGTAATTTGTACTAAGAAGGACCCAGTTCCTTTTCTGTGCTCTTCTTGTCAAAAATTTGAAATTTGGGTCAGCAGCACACATGAGTGCCACTAAGTGAACTCACTACATTTTATGTATATATGTGTGTGTGTTTTTAAAAATGTCTATATGTGTATGTAATAATAATAATAAAAGAAAAGCTGCTGGGTGTGGTGACACATGTCTTTAATTCCAGCACTCAGGATACAGAGGAAGGTGGATCTCTATGAGGTCCAGGCCAGCCCGGGCTATAAAGTGTGTTCCAGGCCAGCTGGGGCTACAAAGAAACCCTGTCTCTGGGGCTGGAGAAATGGCTTAGTGGTTAAAAGCACTGACTGCTCCTGCAGAGGACCCGGGTTTGATCCCCAGCACCCACGTGGCGGCTAAGAACCATCTTTTAACTCCAGTTCCAGGGGAATCTGACACCTTCTTCTGACCTCTGTAACATTGCATGACAGGGGTGCATCTACTTACATGCAGACAGTACATTCATACACATAAAAAATAATAAATAAATAAATAATTAAAAAAAGAGAAACCCTGTCTCACAAAAACAAAAAATTAAAATTGGGGCTTGGGAGAGATTGGTGGGAGACTAGTAACGGTGGAAATATTGCAAACGTAATATTCATGTGTGAAATTCTCAAAAAACATTTAAAAAAAGAAATACAAAGAAAGGCCAAGGAACCCCATTCCATATGAAGAGATAAAAGAGAGATCACAACTGATCCCAGCATGTGATTCAGAATTGGATCCAAGATCAGGAAAGAAATAGAGCCATAAAAGATATTATCAGGACAATTGAGCGAAGTGAAGCAAAAATTGTGGAGTGGACAGCAGCATGTGTCAGTGTTAAATTCCCTGACTGATCAGTGTGCTGTGCTCACAGAAGAAAATGTCATTGTTTAGAAATGATGTACTTGGGCTGGAGAGATGGCCTAGTGGTTAAGAGCGCAGACTGCTCTTGCAGAGGACTTGGGTTCGATCCCCAGCACCCACATGGCGGCTGAGAACCGTCTTTAACTCCAGTTCCAGGGGAATCCAATGCCCCCTTCTGACCTCTGCGGCATTGCACGACACGGGTGCACAGACCTGCATGCAGACAGTACATTCATACAGATAATAAAATAAATTAAATTAAAAAAAAAGAAAATGAAGTACTGAACCAGTTTGGGGCAAGAGGAACTGAACGGAAATTTGTGAGTTTGTACAAATAAAAATGTGCAAGAGCCGGTCGTGGTGGCGCACACCTTTAATCCTAGCACTCGGGAGGCAGAGGCAGACGGATCTTTGTGAGTTCAAGTCCAGCCTGGTCTACAGAGTGAGTTCCAGGACAGCTGAGGCTACAGGGAGACCCTGTCTCAAAAAGACCAAAAAAAATGTGCAGAAAGATTAATAAAGCAAACAAAGCAAAATACCAAAATTCTTTGAATCTAGGTAAAGGCTATATAAGAGCTCTTGATACTTTTTTTTTTTTTTGGTCTTTTCGAGACAGGTTCTCCTGTAACCCAGGCTGAGCCTTGAGTTCACTCTGTAGACCAGATGGCCTTGGAGCTCACAAAGATCCGCCTGGCCTCTGCCTCCCGAGATGCTAGATTTAAAGGCCTTGCGCCACCACACCAGGCTGAGCTCTTGGTACTTTTTTTTTATATTAATTTTTATTTATTTCTGGATGTTACAAGTTACTGTCCTGCATGCAAGTTGTTCACCGTGTGTTGCAATGCTGCGGGGTTAGAAGTGGGACCTGAGTTCTCCCGGAATTGGAGTTTTTAGACGTTCTTAGCCGCCATGTGGGTGCTGGGGATCAAACCCGGGTCCTTGCAAGAAGCGGTCCGGCGCTCTTAACCCGCTAGGCCATCTCTCCAGCCCGAGCTCTTGGTACTTTTAACAACTCCTTCTACATGTGTTTAGAACTAGTTGAATAAAAATGAAAGGTTATATAGCCAGGTGTGGTGGCACATACCTATAATTCCAGCCGTTTTGGGAGGTGGAAACAGGATGATCCAAGGAGGTTTCAGGCCAGCCAGGTGTGGTGGGGCATGCCTTTGTAATCCCAGCAATCAGTACGGAGAGAGCAGAGGGCAGGGGGATCTCTGTGAGGAATCAAGGGCCACCTGGTCTACTAGCGAGTCCGGAACCACTGAGGCTCAGGGGAACACCTCTGTTTCCAAAAAAAAAAAAAAAGTACAAGACAAATTTTGGCTCCATATTGAGTTCAAGGCCAGACCCTGGTCTATATTGAGCTCTGCCCCCCTCAAAACAAACAAACACCAAACAAATAAACAAATAAAGGTAAAGTAAAACATAAAATAGGGGGTTAGAAAAACAGCTCACAGTTAAGAATGGTTGCTGCTCTTGGGTTGGAGACATGGCTCAGAACTTGGGAGCACTAGCTAGCGGCGATTGCACAGGACACAGGGGTTCTGAGTCCCG
The DNA here is from genome assembly GCA_009823505.1 of Rhizomys pruinosus. NCBI lineage: Eukaryota > Metazoa > Chordata > Mammalia > Rodentia > Spalacidae > Rhizomys > Rhizomys pruinosus. The sequence goes on along the minus strand of VZQC01013765.1, from coordinate 6,826 downwards.
AGCATTGCACATGGAGCTACAACTCTATCCAGTTCAGGGATAATCCTCTTCTGTCCGGACATTGCAGGAAATAAGCAGGAATACACTCATACACATAAAATAAAAAAAAATATTTAAAAAAAGCTTGCTGCTCTTGCAGAGGACCTGAATTTCGTACATAGCTCCCATGTCAGGCCCTCTTCTGCCCTTTGTGGGCACCTGTACACACATGCATATACATACATATGGGCATAACACACATACATATTAATAAAATAAATCAAAAATCAATAAATCATATAAAATAAAAAATCACCAAAATAGGAATATCTACATAATATAAGAATATTAAGCCAGACGTGGTGGTGCACACCCTAATCCCAGCATTGGAGGCACAGGCAGGAGGATCTCTGTGAATTCAAGGCCAGCCTGGTCTACAGAAGTAGTTCCCCAGGCCAGTGGGGCTACAGGAGACCCTGTCTCAAAAACACCCCCAAAAAAAGAAATGTTACAACAGCTAAATGTTCCTATATATATACAAATATATAGAATATAATATAATATATATATATATATATATATATCAGTATATATATAAATATATATTATATATAGAGAGGATATATGCATATATATGTATATATATGGATCAACATGTTAGGGTCTACTTGTTATATATCAAGTAGAGCCTAACATGTTGATCTAAGTGTAAGCAAACAACAAAACACATTCCGTTTCTTAGAGTGGAAGTCTGGAAAACAGGAAAGTAAACTCTTTGAGGCTGTCAGTGCATTGTCTATTGATTTCATTTAAAAATTTAGCACATCCTTCCTCAGGCGATTCTTGCCTCCAGCTCACCCACTTCCTTTGAATGACCCCGGTGACACCACCATGGCCCCAAACCCACCTCCATTTTGTAGTCCTGGCATCTTGCAGGATCATGCAGGCCAGCCCAACTCAGTTCCCTGGCCTCCTCACCTCTAGTCATTCTGGGGACATGTGTGGGACAAAGCCAGAGGGAGTAGAAAGAGGAGGCAGCTCATGGAAATGATGTTGGACCCTCAGAGTATGAGGACCGTGTCCCTTCTTGTCCCTTCAGTCCACTGTCCAATCTGCTTCCTCTTCCCTTAAACACTCAGCTTTTCATTTCTTCTTTCTCTCCACGAATGATTCCCTCGGCTGTTCTCATCACATCTTTAAAGCCTCATACTTCGTCCCTGAAAACGCTCAAGTTTCATCAAACCAGCCTCTTTTTTTGTTGTGTTGTTGTTTTATTTCATTTTATTTTACTAATTATTTTTTATGTGTACTGGTGTATTGCCTGCATGTATGTAAAGTGTACCCATGTCATGCAATGCCCATGGAGACCAAAAGAGGACGTCAGATCCCTTGGAACTGGAGCTATGGAAGGTTATTAGTTGCCATGTGGGTCCTGGAAATTGAATCCAGGTCTTCTGTGCAAGCAGTCAGCACTCTTCATTGCTGAGTCATCTACCCAGCAGCAATCCAGCGTCTTTTTAAATTGTTTGTTTGTTTGTTTTACTCTTTGTTTTGGTCTTTTTGAGACAGGGTCTCCCTGTAGCTCAAGCTATCCTGGAACTCGCTATGTAAACCAGGCTGGCCTTGACCTCACAGAGATCCACCTGCCTCTGCCTCCAGAGTGCTGGGATTAAAGGCAAGTGCTACCAACCCCGGCACCTTCCTTCTTATTGCTCAAGATAAAAGGGAACCCATACATTGGTGCTGTATGTACATAAGTGTGTCAATCTCAAGACCCAGACTTTCCTAAAAAATGTAATTAGGGGGCTGGAGAGATAGCCTAGCGGTTAAGAGCACCGACTGCTCTTGCAGAGGACCCGGGTTCGATCCCCAGCACCCACATGGCGGCTGAGAACCGTCTGTAACTCCAGTTCCAGGAGAACTCCAGTTCCAGGGGAATCCGAAACCCTCTTCTGACCTCCGAGGCATTGCACGACACGGGTGCACAGACCTACATGCAGACAGTACACTCATACACATACAAAAATAAATAAAATTAAAAAAAATGTAATTAGGGGGCTGGAGAGATAGCCTAGCGGTTAAGAGCACCGACTGCTCTTACAGAGGACCCGGGTTCGATCCCCAGCACCCACATGGCGGCTAAGAACCGTCTGTAACTCCAATTCCAGGAGAACTCCAGTTCCAGGGGAATCCGAAACCCTCTTCTGACCTCCGTGGCATTGCACGACACGGGTGCACAGACCTACATGCAGACAGTACACTCATACACATACAAAAATAAATAAAATTAAAAAAAATGTAATTAGGTTTTCACTCCCTTCATCTCTGTATGTGTGGGAGGGGCTGCTGGGGCCCTGCATATGCTAGGCAAGGGCTCTACCACTGAGCTACCTCCACAGCTCCAGTCACTTCATTCTTGAAATATTCCCATGCTTGTAAATAGTGAAAACAGTGTGCAGCACTGCCCACGGAGTTGAACACAGTGAGACCCCTTTGGACTTCTTGGCTCCTTTCTCTCACTCCCCACATTCTATCAGTCATTACATCTTCCTTAAAGTCATCTCATAAGCCCCCATCCCCTCTTTTTTGTGTATCTAAATCGAGGCCTTCCTTAGGTTTTCCATCCTTTACAATAACAACTCCCTTCCTGTAATTCAAGGCCCACCTACCTACTTTAGTAGTTCCAGAACACAAATATCATGATGCAACAACTCCCTTGCTAAAACCCAAAGGCTGCCAATTTCGTTCAGAACAAAGACTGAATGCTATATATGGTGTCAAGACTTTTCATGATCTGTTCTTAGCCTGCCTTCTCTCACTCATTATTATTCCTCTGAAGACACAGGCTTCTAAACCTGCTTAGGTACTACAAGTCTCAGACACAGTGTGGTCTTTTATGAGCTAATAAACTCAAGAAAAAACACCCAACATTTAGAAATAAGATTGCTTAATAAGTAATAAAAAGATAATTCCATGTTCTGTCATTGTTTCATCGAGTATTATCAAATAAGTACATTTGTACTGCCTGCTGCAGAGCAGTGTGGTCCAGTAGAGCCATATATGCAATTTAAATTTTCCTATTTAGCCACACTAAAAGAGAAGTAAAATTGCTTCTTGGGGGCTTGAGAGATGGCTCAGTGGTTAAGAGCACCAACTGCTCTCGCAGAGGATCTGGGTTCGATTCCCAGCAACTACACGGCGGCTAAGAACCTCTTTAACTTCAATTCCAGGGTAATCCAACACCCTCTTCTGACCTCCACAGCATTGCATGACATGGGTGCACCAACCCACATGCAGACAGTACACTCATACACATAAAAAATAAAATAAATAAATAACAGCTGGGCATGGTGGTGCATGCCTTTAATCCCTGCACTCGGGAGGCAGAGGCAGGTGGATCTCTGTGAGTTCAAGGCCAGCCTGGTCTACAGAGCGAGCTCCAGGCCAGCTGGGACTAAAAGGGAGACCCTATCTCAAGAATACCAAAATAAATAAATAAATAAATAAATAATTTAAAAAATTGCTTCTTGGCTTTTTGACTAAGATCAAGGGTAAAAAGAAACAGAGAGAGCTGGGTAAATGGTTCAGTGTGTAAAAGGGCTAGCCATGAAAGCCTGTCAACCTGAGTTCAATCATGAGAACCTGTGTCAAAAACCTGATGTGTTGGCATGCATCTGTAATCCCAGCACTCCTATAGTGAGATGGGACGCTGAGACAGAACCTCACAGGCCAGCTGGGGAATGGATGCACTCCTTCAGGACTGGGAAAGTTCACCCTGACCTCAGGTAGCTCTGGGAACTATGAACTCAGGAGTAGAGTAGCAGGAAATGTACTCTTGCAGTTATGGTCAGAACAAGAGAGGCAGTTGTGTGAGCAACTGAACTCAAGGCAGGAGGGAGTAACTATGGGAGCCAAACTTACCTCAGAGGCTTGCTTTAACTAACTCAATTTTCCAGTTAACTACTTACTTCTCATTTACTGTTTCTGACCTGTTCCCTACATATTGGCAAAATGCTTAAATTTACATAAATCTTTAGACCCATATATACATAAGACAGGAATAAGCTTTTCCTTCCCTTGGAGTTTCAAATTATCTTGTTTATAAATGCTGTTATTTGGGGGCTGGGCATGATGGTGCTGCCTTAAATAAGGGCACTCTAGAGGCAGAGGCAGGTGGATTTCTGTGAGTTTAAGACCATCCTGGTTGTATTAGTCAGGGTTCTCTAAAGAAACAGAGCAACAGGACTGAAATAAAGTAATATAACAATTTATTGATTTGCTCACGTGGGACGGAGCCAACAAAAGCAGCTGCCAACTGGAGAGGCCGGGAATCCAGGGAACTGCTCAGTCCGCAAGGCTGGATGTCTCAGGAGTCCCAGTCCTAGTGCTGAAGGCCCGAATGGGATTCCAGGAGATCTGCCAGTCTCAGTACACGCTGGGATCTAAAGGTTGATCAAGCAGCAAGACAAAACTCACCAGATGAGAGAGGCAAGCCGCAGGAAGGAGAAAAAGGGGCCAGCTCCGCTGTGGCCTAAATACTGCCTGCCGGCAGACAGACTGTAACCCCACATATTGGTTGGGCATCCGGGTTAGGTGGTCCATCAGAAGATACTTTGTTCTCTTATTCTTTCTTAGTCCGTCAAGTTGACACCCAGGATTAACCATCACAAGTCCACCCCTTGTCAACTTGACACACCAAATACCTCTGCTTAAATGTCAATTGCAACGATGGCAGGTCATAATTCCACCTAACATGTTATAAGTATCTCATGTGCAATATAGCAAAGCATTATATCTTAGAGTAGGTGTAATGTCCTTGAGAAGACTTAGTCCTTCAGTATCTAATAACCTAAATATGACAAACACTTAACACATATCTCAGTTCACATCAAAGGGAACAAAAGTATCCACTTAGTATATATATATATATATATATATATATATATATATATATAAACAAGCACATTCTTAACCAAATAGGATGAAGGTTAATATCTATTATAATCCACTTTTCTGCAACTGGTCCCATGGCCTCAGCTGATATTTATGACTACCTTCTTCTACTACCCATTCTGTATTTCCTCCGCCATCAGAAGCACCTCTGCAGGTCTTGGCTCTTTCCCTGGAGGAGTGACCCATACCTTCATCCTGAAGGGTCTGGGCCATTTATTGTCCTGTCTGGTTTGGGTTGTTGGAGTTTCCATTGACCTTAATCATAGGACATGGTAGCACCAGAAGGCGCCCTACAGCATCTCCTGCCTTCCAGACATAATCTTCCTTGCCCCCATTGTGGAGAAAAAGTCCAATTTCCCCATGGTAGTCTGGATCAATCACTCCCCTACTACTGTTATTCCTTCCTTAGCCTGTTGGCTTAAAGGCAGTAGAACCCGAAGTGGCCAGGGGGAAGTCTNCCAGCTGTCCTGGAACTCACTCTGTAGACCAGGCTGGCCTTGAACTCACAAGGATCTGCCTGCCTCTGCCTCCCAAGTGCTAGGATTAAAGGCATGGGCCACCACGCCCAGCTCCCATTTTGGTTTTTTAAGACAGGGTTTGACCATATAGCTTCAGACTGCCTTCAGACTTAAGGAATTCTTGCCTCAGCCTCCCAGGTGGCAAGGTTACAGGCATGAGCCACCACTGCTGGCCACTTGTTTAATGTTGCACCTGATCAGCTCCCTGTCTACTCTCCCGCTTTGTGTATGTGTTCATGTGTGCACACCTGTGTGCATGCAAATGGAGGCCAGAGGTCAATGTCGGATGTCTTCCTCTGTTGGCTCTGTATCCCATTCTTTGAGACAGGATCTCTTGCTGAACCTTGAGTTCCCCAGTTTACCAGATTAGTTAACCATCAAATGCCAGGGATTTCCCTGTCTCCATCTCCCAGCTTAGGACTACAGGCATATCCCACTGTGTTCTGTTGTACACAGGTGCTGGGGATGAGACCCAGGCCTTCATCCTTGCGTGGTAAGCACTTTACTACTTCAGCAGGTCCCCAGTCCCCTTATCTTTCTCAACTGTAGATTTGTTCATTGTCCATTGCCCATATTTTGCTTGCCATATGTATGGTGTATTCATTCATTCCCAGCTCTGAAACTGTCTGGAATGTGTTATGGATTCAGTACTTGTGGGATATTGCTAGAATAGGAACAGATGTAGCGTGTAGCACCTGTGGCTCACAAGTGATAATCTCCCAGTCTGCCCTGCTTCCCTTCCCAGTCTGTGCCCTGTCTTCCTTTTCTGATGATAATAAAAGTTGGAGGAAGAGAGAAAACACATTTTACGTGCTTTCCTGGTATAACCCTCTTGGAAGGCTAGGGCAGGAGACTGAAAGGGAATGCTGTTGACCAACCCCTTTGTCCAGACACAACGGCACTCAGACCTCGCCTCTATGTAGCAGGAAAATGACTTCCTAAGCCCTATTTTACAGGTAAGAAAGCTGAGGTTTAGAGAGACTGAGCAATTTGTTCAGTAACAGGCAAAGATGGACCAGATTCCAATCTAGAGCTCTAGACTCCCACCCATATGCAGTTTCTGTAAGCATTGCTAATATTTACTTCTTTTCTTTCTCCTGTAGTGCCATGGGACTGGATTCTGTGCCTGCTAGTCATTAGCCCTGGTTAGATCCTAGGGCTTCTCAAAGCTGGGTTCTCGGTGTTTGGAGGTTGGGCAGGTCAGGGGAAGCTGGTTTTCACCACACTCTTTGTGTATGCATGTAGGTTTGTGCACCCGTGTAGTGCGATGCCGCAGAGGTCAGAAGAGGGTGTCGGATTCCCCTGGAACTGGAGTTCTCCTGGAATTGGAGTTACAGACGGTTCTCAGCCGCCATGTGGGTGCTGGGGATCGAACC
>VZQC01013763.1:6036050-6075112 GCA_009823505.1 Rhizomys pruinosus | reverse complement strand
TTTTTTACAAAATCCTATTTGAAAAACAGTTCATGCATGATAATGGTATTCTGCCAAGCTTTGAAGGAACCTGACACTATCTCTCATGTTGGCTAGATTCCAGTTTTAGAGTAACATACAAATTTATGAAATATGTGAAGAATTTCAGCATGTTGACTTCTCCTAGGGAAACTGTACCATTATCAAGGTTTTACCAGAGGAGTCAGCTAATCTCAGAACTAAAGAAAACACTTTGGTTTTTACTACACATTCTTCTGTACATAAAAAAATATGGTTGGCCGGGCTTGGCGGCACACGCCTTTAATTCTAACACTTGGGAGGCAGAGGCAGGCAGATCTCTGTGAGTTCAAGGCCAGCCTGGTCTACAAAGCGAGTTCCAGGCCAGCTGGTGCAACAAGGAGACCCTGTCTTGAAAAGACAAAAAAAAAAATGGTTTGATCTTGTTCAATTTATTAAAAAATGTCTCAGTATACAAGTTGCTATGTAAGTCAAATACATGCACTTTTTCCTCCAGAATTGTGGTACCTTACACCATTAAGTAATCTGTCCTAGAGTCCAAACCCGAGTGTACATTTTTTGCATCTGAGATCCCATTTTTCCTTCTTTTGAATTAAATTTGTAATGGGCTAGGATAGCCGAAGTTAGCAAACAAAAATGTGGCATGCCCAGTTAAAGCTGAGCTTCATATAAACAAGAAATAATTTCTTAGTATATGCTTCAAGTCATATGGAGAGAGATTATAAAAAAATTTACAGGCCAAAACAGAATAAAGCTTACAGGATCTTATGATGGATAAACTACAGGGATGAAGAAGAAAAGTTGGAGGTGGTGGTTGGGTTGCTGGATTAGAGAAAGGGATAAAGGTGGAGATGGTGGCTGGGTTGCTGGATTAGGGGAGGGAATAAAGGTGGAGATGGTGGCTGGGTGGCTGGATTAGGGGAGGGAATAAAGGTGGAGATGGTGGCTGGGTGGCTGGATTTGGGGAAGGGGTAAAAGTGGAGATGGTGGCTGGGTTGCTGGATTAGAGAAAGAGATAAAGGTGGAGATGGAGGCTGGGTTGCTGGATTAGGGGAGGGGAGGTGACCTTGATTTAGAGGCAAACATTATGCTTGATTAAATATTTCCAGTTTCAAAAATTTGCTGATCCTTTTATGATTTTATTTTATAAATTTTTTAAATTTTATTTATTTCTGTATGTGTATGAATGTACTGTCTGCATGCAGGTTTGTGCACCCATGTCGTGCAATGCCGCGGAGGTCAGAAGAGGGTGTTGGATTCTCCTGGATCCCAGGTCACGGATTCCCTGGTCACTGACTGACTGCAGCCAGGGGCAATGTGGCGGGGAAACCTTGGCACTTGGGAGAGAAGGGAAGACAGAGATTTAGTGCAGCATGCATGGAGGTGGGAAACAAACGGCGAGTCCTCATTTCAGGGAAAGTTGTGTGGTGGGCATCTTTTTAAGATACCTAGAGGTAGCAGCAGAGCAGTTCCTAGGAGCATCCCAGCCACAGGTCCTGCATATTCTCCCTTGGAGCAATGACAAGGCTGGGGCCTAGGCCAGAGGGAAGATAGAGAGGAAGGCTGGAGTACGGAAGGACGCCTGTACATATTTATAGTATCTTGGGTAACACATCACTAAGTAACTGGCACTGAGGGAGACATCTCTGGACCTTGTTTCACAGTACAGCTGAGAGTGGTTGGGAATACTGATCTGCCTGCTTTATACAGGCTGGCAGGAAACCTGACCACATAGAAGAAGGTTATGGCCAGCTGTGGTGGAGTTTAGGGTGCTGTGAGTACATATAGGAGTGCATAGAACAGTTATAGCTTCACAGCAACCTTAAGTCAGAACCCAGGCCAGGACCGAAGGGGCAAGTGCCCCCAGTAGACAGAGATGCAGTAGCAGCAGCTTTTGAACAATCAAAGAATAAAGGATGAAAGACTCTGAAGATCACTGTATCCCATCAACATTAGTAATTACTCAGAGTTGTTTTTTCACTTTAATATCGCCCAGATCCACTTATGGGAAGTGTGAGGAGGACTGAGAAAACTTTCAGTATGGAAGGGAAGGGACAGCAATGGTGGTCTGAGTTCTGCCACGTTATCCCATTTCATAGTTTTTCATTTGTCTACCCAGTTGGTCCTGACTGGACCAGCACAACTTCATACGAGGTGAGAAAGTCTTCTGACAAAGAACTGTTGGAAGCATCCAGCACTCAAAGAGCAGAAGATGAGGCAGAATGCATGATCTGCAGTGGGTGGGGGGGGGGGAAGGGAAAGGAAAGGGGGGANCCTTCCCTCCTCCTTGTTTATGGAGTGTTGACTTGTCTAGGTTTCAGGCTTTCACTTTTGTTCATATATTGGATACTGGAAGTCTCTTCCTTTCCTGTTCTGAATGTTCTCTTAATCCACTGGATACTCTCTCCTCGATTCCAGTTGTTGGTGGGGGGTGGTATTTCTGACTTAGCCCACGCCCTGGTACCTGCCTGGAGCAGTGGCGGGCTGCTCCTGACCCCTGGCTTAGGACCAGACTATGTCATCTGATCCTGACCCCAAACCCAGGACCTCCTCCCACTTGTGACTACTGGGGGGGCGGGGCCACCCAGCCAGGCAGCCATGCTCTGGCGGGATTTAGGGATCCAATCTAGGTCCACCAGCCACTGGCCCCTCTGCCACAATTCAGCAAATCAGTTGTCCAGCACCCGTGGGTCAATACCCTAAATTTTTACCTGCCTGGAGCAGTGGCAGGCTGATCCTGACCCCTGGCTTAGGACCAGACTATGGCATCTGATCCTGACCTCCTCCCCAAGTTATCTGTACTTTAAGAACTATTTTATTTTGGAGTATTTAAACAAATCTCCCATCTTTTATTCTTTGCCTTTTATCTCTGTTATATTTTATAGCTCTAATCTCCTGTGAAGTACTTAGCACTAACTGTAGTAAAGATTGATCTTCAATATCTAATTATCACAACTTTTACCTGTGGACATTGACTTGATATCTTTTATTCCACTGGTGTCATATCATATTTAGTTTAGAAAATAAATGAAAACATAGTATAGAAGAAATTACATTAAAAAATAGTATTCTTTAAATAAAAAAAAAATAAGGCTCCTACTCCTGCTGCTATTCCACCATGTGCTAGCAGGTTGCCCACTCTGGCAGTTCCAATGGAAGTAAACCATGTTCCCGGAGTGAAAAGAAAATAAGAAGAATGCCTCCATTTACATTCCAAATATTAATAACATTGATAGAAACAAAGATATTAAACCTGATAAAAATGGGAATTTTAAGCTGGGTGTGGTGGTGCACACTTTTAATCCTATCATTCACAAGGCAGAAGCAGGTGGATCTCAGTGAGATTGAGGCCAGGATAGTCTACATAGCATGTTCTAGGCTCCCCGGGGCTACAAGGAGACCCTGTTTCAAAATTGGAATATGATCTTAATGGGGAACTTCCCAGGGCTTCCTCAGTAGCCAAGCCATTGGATGAGGAGGTCAGCCATAAGGATTTGGTGAACCTTTGGAAACTGAGTATCTGGTTTCTGTTCATGTGTGTTTTGTGTTCTTGAATAATCATATAAATGAATGAATGTATTGAGAAGTCAGATGATGTGAGTACTTGACTGGACTTTACCTGTACAGAGGGTTCTGTCTATTGTCTTGTCAATTATGGGATGAGAATATGACGCTATTTGCTTCAACTGCTGCCCTGTGACTTTCTCTGTTTTCTTCTTCCCTGAGTCTTGTCAGAAACCAGGGAGCCAGCCAATCTGGAATCAGCAGGCCTGGGAAACTCCATGTCTCACCTTCTGACTCTGATTTACAACAACTTTCTGGTCTGACAGGCTTATGGCAGCATTGCAGCTTTTGGTTCTCTCTACCCTACTGAGCAGCCTGCTCCCATGCTCAGAGTATCCCTTGTCTAGGCCTGTCCATTCACCAACCCAAGCACTTTTCTCTGAGGTTTTTATCTGCTCTGCAAGATCCATAGGCTTTTCTCTGTGGTTCCCATTGCAGCCACCTCCTGTGCAGATAAAATGAAGGGAAAAGGAAAGGGCTTCAGTCAGGCTGAACTTCCCTAGTCCAGGACTCATTTATCTTCTCTCTGAAAGTAGTGTTTCTGGTCACTAGAACAGATTAAGCCACCCTCTTCCTACCACCCCTTTCTCCGCCTTCTGAGAGTGGGGGTTGGTATTTACCTTTAGATGACTATTAATAAGGAAATGCTGTTCTACTCTACTAAAAAAGAAAAAAAAAGAGCTTACTCAGAGGCAGCAAAAGGTTTCAAGGCAGCTGCCAAAGCTCCCAAAGCCTCAAGTGCTTTAACACCTATCAATTTAAACACAGAAACTGCTGCCAGTGTTTCACAAACCAACCATGTGAAGAATGTAAAGAGGGTTAAAACTGAGCATGTAACTTTTCCCTCAAGTGGTGGAACTCTAAAAAAATGACAAAGTGAAAGTAATACTTTCTCCCACCAAGATATACAGGTATGTGAGTGACATTTTTCCTCTAAAAGTAACGGTTTTCTCCCATATATGAAGACAACATTCTTTCCTATGACATAGACATGTGAATGACATTTTCCCGCTAAAAGTAACATTTTCTCCCCCCAAGACATACATATATTATTTGATATCCCTCTTAACATAGATGGTGATTTTAATTGTACCCCCAAAGTTTTAAGTTTGGCTGGAAAGACTTGTATATGTAACTATATTGATGGAATAAAGTCCAGTCTGTGAGAGTTCACAACTATCCTTTTGGCCTCTTGCAGGTTTTTTTATTTAGCAAGCAGCTCCTAGGCTTTGGAGAGGAAGTGGGGAATGGTGGGTGTGTGAGATCCATTCTTTGTTGTTGAAGATAACACTTAGGCTGTTTCAGTCTTTTTTCCCAGCAGGAAGTTAGCAACTCAGTTCCAGCTCCAAGTCTTTACTGGAGGGCAGAGGGCTGTGGGCCTGGAGATGAAGGCAGGGGCCTAGCAGTTGGCCTGGGGCTAAGACAGAGTTTAGGCTTTCCAGGGGGTGTTTTCTGCAAGTTACTGATGGAATATGAATAGAAAAAGTATAGGCACTTAAGAAAACATTATTTATCATACTAGGTTATACTGTTGCTATGGCACAGGTGGTTAGAAATACCATTATTTTATGTTACTGTGGGTATTTGTAGAAAATACCTCATTTATCATTTTAGTAGATAAACGGATGAAATCTAAAGTCCTTTTAAGAATAAAATATATTAGCCCTTTAACTTAAAGTTTGAAAAACAAAATAATGTATCAGTTTAGTACTTGGGGTTTTACTAGTGGCATTTTAGCCTTGATAGATTTATTGGGCCTGATTTTTAGCTTGATAAAAGACAGCTGTAATATTTTTACTGATACAATTGGCTGTTTGGAGAAGTCCCACCCAATACAGTACCTGGCTTTGATGTATATCTGATAGATGTTTATGAGAAATAGCACATCCCTCCAGGAGATCTTATGTTTCTTAATGTAAGGAAGAAGTTAAGCTGTATTTTGGAGGGCATTACATTAATTTTACTATATTTTACCTTTTTTGAAAATCATAGTACTACATACCCATACAGGAACCTGTGTTTTGAGGTCCTTTGTTGATGAGGAGGAGAAATACATTCTTTTAAAGCTAACTTATCTTGTACATAAAAGGGGGATGTTACAGATAACATCACAGAAAGACACTAGGAGCACTGATATACATCAATGTCAAGGTTGTAACCTGGAAATCTAGTATGAATTAGAAGTAGGAGTAATAAGAACTTGTATTTCCCATAAATTTAAGTGTGACCAATCTTTTATTTTGATAGTATTAGAACAATTTTTAAACAACATAAGTAATTTAGTTTACCATTATATAATGTATGAATAAATTTTGGATAAAAGTAAAAATAAGTTAGATAAACCTTGATTAAACATGTATTGTGATCTTTAAGTTACCTGATTAGGACTTGATCCTGAAGAAATAAAGTTTATGCATGTAATTTTAACCTTTATATCTTACAACTCCTAGATACATTAAGGTATAAATTTTATAGAATGGGTTTTACAGATACTTATTGGGTGTTGGTAGATCGTATGCAGCAGATGACAGTACATACTCAATAAAACTTTGAACTATAACATGTGTAAATTTGTATTTACCCTTAATAAATCAATTAATTTATTATTTGTTTAAATATACTAACAGACCTGAGTTAGGGAGAAAAAAAAAGTCAATCTTGGTTTTAGAGTTAGCCTTTACTGAATTTAAACACTAAATTTATGTAAGCAGTAAAATCACAACAAGTTAATTGGAAAAAAGGTTAATCTTAGTTGTAGAGTTAGCCTTTACTGAATTTAGACACTGAATTTATGTAAGCAGTAAAATTATAACATGTTAATTTTTAACCAAAACTTTAGAGTTTTTTTTAATTACCAATAGTTGCTAAAGAACATTTTATTAGCTTTAGCCTTTTGTCAAACCAAGCCAGCCTGAATATCTCCATACTCTGCCTTGTTTTGCTTTCAAGATGCTGAAATAGAAAAATGGTGTTAAATTTAGATAGTTTAAAGACAACCATGAATCAGATGACTTGTTATTTCAGCTCTGTGGTATATTACAAACCACGTGGTCCGGAAGCTCTGAATTTTTAAAGGTGAAAAAATCTAAAAGACTCCAAAATTGTCTAGGACCTTTTTAATTAATTGACTTTAGAATTGTTTAGGATACTTTTAATTAATTGACTTTGAATTGTCTAGGACTTCTTAATTGATTAATTGTGCACAATATATTTAAAGATGGTTTGGGGTAGCCATGTATTACATTTAGAAAATGAAAATTTGGAAAGACTTTAAGTAAATCTACTTACTATAGGATGAGGCATGGAACAGTGCTGTTCCTACCTTCCTGTATGCCACTCATTATGCGATTTGGGGGACTGGATGCTTCCACTTGGTCTTTGTCACAGACATTTCATCTCATAACCCTGATGTATTTATCACAACTGACTGGGTAGACAAATGAAAAGCCATGAGGTGGGATAACATGGCAGGCCACAGGCCATCCTTGCTGTCATTTCCCTTTGATTCAGGCAGCTTTTCTAGTCTGCACACTTCCCAGAAATGGATCAGGGGCATATTCAAATGAAAAAGAAAACCTAAGTAATTCCTAGTGTTGATGGGATACAGTGATCTTCAGGTTCTTTCCTCCATTATCCTATGGTTGTTCGAAAGGTACTACTACTGGATCTCTATCTACTAAGGGTGTTTGTCCCTTGGGTCTGGCCTGCTTCCCAACTTACTATGAAGCTAGGACTCTCAGTGCACTCCTGTATGCCCTAAAACTCCAAGAATGCCCATGACTTTTCTCCATATAGCCAGCTTTCCTGCCACCCTGCCTACAGCAGGTAGATCAGTACCCCAACTATGCCCCAGCTATACTGTGAAAGAGGGTCCAGGGTTCTCTCCCTCAGTGTCAGTTACTTGATGCTGTGTTATATTCCTAAGATGCTATAAATATGTGCAGATGTCCTGGCAACTTCCATCCTTCCTCCATATCTACCTTCTGCCCTGAGCCCTAGTCCTTCAGGGCTCCAAGGGAGAACATGCAGGACCTGTGGCTGGGATGGTCACAGGAACTTACCTGCTTCTGCCTCTAGGGACCTTGACAAGATGCCCACCATACACCTTTCCTTTAAATGAGCACTCTATTCCTGTCTCTCACAACCATGTATACTGCACTAGGGTTCTCTTTTCTCTTCCCTCCCAAAGGCACTCCCTGCCACTACTACCTCTGATTGTAGCCAGTGACCAGGGGATACAGTACCTCAGATCCAGGGTCCCAGGTTGGCCCTGAGGATAGGCCCAGGGCCATGGGAGACCCACATCTGCTCACCACCCCATTTTCTGAAAAGCCTCAAGTTCTGACTGCTTCCAAATATTGCTGGCGCTTTTTTCTCTTTTAACAGAAATCTGGAGCAAAAAGCCCACAAATAAATTCAAAACTTCCAAGGTTCTTCAGGGGCTCAAGGAGTCCTTTTGATCCTCTAGCCACAGAGAATACCTGAACTCTAATTTGTCATTTGTTCAGAATTCCCCCACATTATTCAAGGAAGCCCTTCAAAGGAGTTGACAATCCTTGGAGCCTCTCATCCCAACTGGATGTTGATCCAATATATGAAGAGAATCCTGAATCCTGTTTGCTGCTGCTGACCCAGCCACCTGCCTGAGCAACACACCTGAAACCTGCTCCAAATGCTCCAGGCCCTGAGGTACCATGTCTCCTGAAGAAAGCTCAACTGCACCAGATATAATTCTCATACATGGGGCATAAACTCCCTGGAGGTAAGAGTATCCTTCTCCAACACGAAAGAAAAAGATCCTACACACCCCAGATCAAAAGCAAGTACTCAAATTCCTGGGGGCAGTGGGATATTGCCAACTTGGGCTTGACTGAAATATCAAGGCCTCTCTACTCAGCCATAGATGGGGAACCAGTCCTTAAAATGAACAGCGATAAAGGAACTGATTTTCCAATTGGCTTGGTCCCAATCCAAGCACAAGTTCCACATTTTTATTTATGAACCTCATGGGGAGGGGGGTCCAAAAGGTGCATAAAGTGAGATTTTTGGATCCTGACAAAGGACTATAACATACTTATCCAAGTGCCTAAACAAGTAGCTTCAGGAAGGCCCTCCTGAAGGCATATGTGCCATAGCAGCTACTGTTCTACTGGTAAAGGAGGCTGACAAGCTTACCTTGGAACAACACGTAACCATTATGTCCCCCTATGCATTGGAGATCCTCCTCCAGAAAGCAAATGACTGATGGATGTCAAGTGCCTGCATCATTCAGTACCAGAGTCTGCTCCTTGATCAGCCCCATCTCACCAGAGCCACTCAGAGCAATATTAATATCTGATGACAATATAGAAGTGCCCCACATGACTGTGAGGAAATGCTGGACATCTCCCAGGCCAGTCACCCATACTTCCCAGACACCCCTTACCTAAAGCAAACACCAACTTGTTCATGGATGAAAGCCATTTCATGACAGAGGGGGCTCGAAGCCTGGAGCCCCTATGACCAATGAATGGATGTCATCTGGGCCTAAACCTGGCCCAGGGCACCCCCTCACAATAAATTAAACTGATGGCCCTTACCCGGGCTCTGATTTGTGGTTAATGATAAATGGATGAACATCTTTACAGAGAATAAATATGTTTTTGCTACACTTTCATGTCTATGGTATGATCTATAAGGAGAGAAGATTCTGACTCTCTCATGTGGCAGAAGGCTAAATGATCCAGTAGGCTGCCAGACTCCCTGTTGAGCCACTCCTGATTACTGGATAACCAAGAGGTGCCCCTGGGGTAAGGTACCCCATGGGGGTACATCTATACCCCAGGGGGTGATAGACCTGCAGACTTCAGAATCATCCTCCTTACAGCACTTGGACACCTCCTTGCGGCTCCTTCATCAGAGGACTGACCAGGGTGCCACCAAACTGACCAAACTACTTTTTGGTATTTGTGGACACATTCTCTGATTGGATGGAGGTCTCTCCCTCAGAATTGTAAAAGCCTCCTGTGCTGGATAACTTTAGTATCAACCTGACACACCTGGGTTGAGGGAGCCTCAATTGGGGAATTGGCTCCATTGGATTGGCCTGTGGCCACATCTGTGGAGTATTGTCTTGATGGTCAAGCAGTGTGGGAGGGCCCAGCCCACAATGAGTGGTGCCACCCTGGGCAGGTTGTTGTGTACCATATAAGAAGGCAGGCTGGTCATGAGCCAGGGGAGCAAGCCAGTGAACAGCGTTCCTTCATGGCCTGTGCTTCAGCTCCTGCTTCCAGGTTCCTGCCCTGAGTTCCTGCCTTGGGCTCCCTACGTGATGAAATGTGACCCAGGAGATGTAAGCTGAATAAACCCTTTCCTCCCCAAGCTGGTGTTGGTCAGAGTGTTTTGTCACAGCAATGGAAGACAAACGAGAACACCTCCTACATAAGGTAATTCCTAGGTTTGGACTGCCTCTGTCAATTAGCTCAGATAATGCTAAATTAATCTTAGAGGCCAGTGAAAAGTTATCCAACCTCCTGTCTCTGGTCCTCCTCTGGACTGGATGTATTCCCTATAAGGGGGCTTCACTCCATCTAAGGTTATGTTCAGAAGGCCCCCTATCCTACTGCCTAGACTAAGGTAACTTATTCTAAAATATTATTAGTCTCTCAAAGTGTCTCCAGCAGGTCCAGGCTATAGTCTCTTCTAACATCTGAGGAATCCTCCCAGTTCCCTCCCCTACATCCTGCCACCCATTCTGAAAGGAGAGAGAGGCCAAGAGTTCCTGGTTCCACTGCTGGTTCGATTGGAATCCATACCTGAACACTTTATTTCCAGGCCTAACAAGGCCTCTCATCCTTCTCCTAGGAGAATGAGAGGTCTTGTTAGTTATTATATATATAGTTATTATACTTACATTAACAAGGTTCTGCCCCTGTTAATGTAACTATAATGATCTGATGTAACTATGGTTATTGGCTTTGTGCCTAGTGTTGTGTAATTGTAGTTTTAAACTTTATAAAACCTTCCCTGCTTCTCTTCAGAGTCAAAAGTGCTTTGGGGCATTAGGCCAACTTTCACTGAGAGGGCACAAGAATTGGTTAAGACTCTGTTAAGGGAAATCATTCCAAGACACGGACTACCATTCTCACTGGAATCAGACAACAGATCTGCCCTTTGTTGCAGATAATGGACAGATGCTTTCTTTCCAAGGTCCATTGCAAGATCCTTGCCTAGGATCTTCACAGATAAGTTTGTTGACTGTTATGCTCTGCCAAAAAAAGGAGTGACAGGGAACTCAGCCATGTATCTCACACAACCATTCTGCCTAGTTGCATGAAGAGGAGGGCTAAAGGCATACAAGCTGAGGAAGCTGTGTGGAGAGTGGCTCACCACTTTGTCCAGTTGTGGGGGAGTCTTGATTGAAGCCTTGATAGAGACTTTCCAATGTGGCCTTAGAAGGGAGCACTCACACACCTGTAAGTTAAACCCTCACCCATTGCTTTATAAGAAACCCCAATAAAGTCAGTTTACCCAGCCCAGCCTGCTGGTGAAATCAGACATTGATTTATAGGGACCAAGGGAGGATTGGGGCCAGATATTGTTTGCACCTCCCAGAAGAAATTTTAACTACACCTTATTTCTGAGATTTAAAAATTGTATTTAAGTCTCTGAGGATCAAATGAACTCTTCATATAGATTTTGAGCTCCAAATCTCAAAAGGAAAATCATCGAAACTAAATGTATGAACTGGACCCAAAACACCCACATACACTGTGTTTCAAGCAAGATGTACCCCCAAACCTGCTGGCTATTCCACTTTTGAAATCATGTGTAGAAAGCCACCCCCAATAACAGGAAAATACAAAGGGAACATGCTCCCAAGAAATAGGAAGCCTAGAAATAGGCAGACATTTCCTGGATTTCAGAAAAAGGTCTTAGGCCATATCAACAGAGTGGAATTGGATTTGTTAGCTACAAAATGGGAAGGGGGGATTCTGCTTATTTTTGCTGGGAGAATGACATTTCCATGTTAATTGAGCTGGGATAAGCAAGGTATGATAAAAGACATCCAAGAGATCTCCACCACTGGGATTCGTATAGGACTGTCAACGCAAATTAAAGAATAATTAGCTTGATTGGCCAGGGATGGAGCTCGGTGTAGAGGTCCTTCAAAGCATGTATGAAGCACTGGGTCCTCAGCACCACATAAAGCAGATATCATGGCCCAGGGCTTTCACACCAGCACTTGGAGGTGGAAGCAGAAAGATCAGAGTCAAGGTCACCATCAGCTAAATAGATGGTTCAAGCCAGCCTGGGCTATGTGAGTCCCTGGAGAGGTGGGGTGGGGGAGAAGGGGAATAGTGCAACAGGCAAGCAAACATGTCTAAGTACCGCCCTCTTTTGTTGTTTTGTTATTGTTTGTATATTTATTTTGTTTTCTCCTTTTGTTTTTATACAGGATCCCCTATGCTAGCCTGGAACTTGTTAAGTTGACCAAGCTGACCTGGAACTCACAGAGATCAACCTACGTCTTCTTCCCAAGTCCTGGGATTAATGGCATGCACCACCTCCATCAGGTATATCCCTCTTTTTTAAAATGGGAAATGGGACCGATGAGATGGCTCACTTGGAAGGACACTTGTTACCAAGCCTGATGGCCTGAGTTCCATCCCTGGAACCCACACAGTCAAAGGAGAGAACAGGCTGTTAATAGTTGCCAACACAGACACACACACACACACACACACACACACACACACACCAATAAATGAATAGGAAAGTATAAAACAAACAAAAATTTTTAAATTGTATATATTATTATTATCAAGCTTTTTCATATATCATTTGTCAGTCCAATTTGGACTCATTTACCTTTCCGAATGTCCCACCCCACCCAAGTTCATGCATTCTGCCATACATGTCTTGCATCTTTTTCTGAGTCTTTCCAAAGTTAATTATTGTTTTGGAGAGAACTTCACTGTTTCACTTGTTTTTTTCTCCCAGTTCTTTTGTTGTTGTTGCCCCCCCAACTAGTATTGCTTCAATATATGTGCATATATATGCTTTTTAAGATGTTTCTCAGCCATCTCTAAATCCTCACTTGTGAAGTCACTGTTCATCTCTTTGCTCCATCTTTTGAGTGAGTCATTTGTTTTCTTTCTTCTTTGTTTTTTGAGTAGTGTGTATATTCTGGAAGTTAATGCTTTGTCAGATGTATCAGTAGTGAAAGTTTCCTCCCATTCTGTGGGTTTTCTATTCACTTCCTTGATTGTTTCTTTCACTGTACAGAAGCTTTTGAGTTTAATGAGGTCCCACTTGTCAACTGTTGACCTTATTTCCTGTGCAGCTGCTTTCTGGTTTAGAAAGTCTTCTCCTATGCCTGTGTCTTGTAGGTTGCTGCCAACAACAAACTTAAATTTTTAAATGAGAACTGTGGTGTGCTGTATCTTGTCCATCCCTGACCTTTTTCACTTAACTCTGGAAGGCCTCTTCCAGGAGTATCCAGCCGGATGTCACACGGCCTCATATTGCCAAGAACAGTTATGAATGTGGCCCAACAAAAAAAAATTTTGAAATGTAAAACAACAGTTTTTTTCACATGGTATTATTTTTAATTTACCAGCGTTCTTGAGGACGAACTTTCTGGATGAAGCTGCCGCATCCCACCACATCACAGTTTCCAAAGTTTGGACATGCTGATCCCCATGTCCTTAGATGCAAACTGGGATTGGCTCAGGCCTGGCAGACTCTACACACAGCCTCAACACAGATGCTCAAGTCTTGTTGAACAATGATGGTCAGACTGCTCAAGTTTAGAGTCACAGGGACAGGAGAGGGAAAAAGGGTCCTGGGCACTGGGCAGCCCCTGCTCCAGTGTTTAAACAAGGCACAGCCTGTTTTTCAGGTGGTTGTTGATGAAGTTTGAGCCCCTTTCGATCTTCTCCTGTTATAAAGTCCCTTGGTGAGCAACCCTGTGTTTTGCCTTTGCAATACTAGAGCCTTCTCCACCTCAGGCCTGCATCAGGAGTAACCCTGGACCAAGCTTCAGCCCTGCCAGCCCCAGTGCATCCCAATGTGAGGGAGCTGCGGGAAGGGAAGGATGGAGCCATAAGCAAACAGCTCTAAGGCCTCAGGGTGATACTGCTGGCAGGATTTAGAAGCCCAAAAAACGGGAAGATGGTGCCAGTGAAAGAGTCCTGAAAGGTATAGATGTGCTTCTTCGTGGCAGTGTCGAAAAAAACAACCTCCCCAGAGTCATAGTCCAGGTAGACACCAACTTTGTTCAGACGGATAGGGAGATTCTGCCGGGCACTGCTCTCTGTGATAAGCTGGCATGTGGAGGAAGAGACTCGCAGTGCCCAGAAGTGGTTCTGACTCTGCAGCCCAGGAGCCAGCTCCGTGGCCACACCCACAACACATGCCCCTCCCTCAGTCCGCTGGAGCTCCGCCTCCCAGACATGGCGGCCAGAGGAGAGACCCCGGGAGCCCAGCACACAGTGGAAAGGGTAGAAGGGTCTGGGTTTTGCCTGCTTATTTCCAGAGCCTCTACCAACAAAGTACAAAGACACTTTCCTTAGATCCTGTGATAGGATGAGGTCTGGGTCAGCTGACGCTGCATTCAGGGTCACAGGGGCTGCAGAAATAGAAAGAGAGGAGCGGCCTGGGGTCAAAATTGTCCAGTGTCCTGCTTTTGAGCTTGTTTTTGTGCAACTGAAGGAGACTTTCTCTTCCAAGTCCAAGTTCTGTCCCCTGCCTGTTTTGGTGTTCTGAGAAAGGGCTTCATGCAACCCCAGGTGACTTGGAACTCACTATAAAGCTAAGAACTCCTCTCCCTTCACCCTGGACCATGACCTGGACCTGTGGCTGTGGCCGCCAGACCCACGCTCCCCACCCTCCGTCCACTTCTTAAAGCTAATCCCTCATTTTGCTAGGTGCAGGTCTGTGGGTGCAGAGGGGAGCTCCCCCCTTGTAATGGTGGGGTCACTTCAGAAAGAGGCCCCTGGTCTAAGACCATTCCACCATGAACCATCAGTCCTTGTCAGAATGCAGCCATGTCTCCAACATTTCCCTTGCTCCTTGATTCTCTCTCATAAATAAGAGCTGGGGTACTGGGGATCTAAGTCCAGACAGCCAAAGAGTGTGAATTTACTATCTAGTAGATGAGAACATTTGCAAGCTGGCTGCACACCACGTGCTCTACTCATCTGAGCTCTGAAAGCAGAATCTCTAAATTACATCCCCATATACTGAGGTCAAGAAAAAACTTACTGGGAAATACTCTCCACACATCCATTAGCTTTACTCTGACATGAGGATTGCCAGATCTAAAGGACTTGTCTGTTATGTGACTTCTGCTGCAAAGTGAGAGTGTTGACCACCCTGCCACTTGGAAATTTTCATCCCACTCCTCACGTTGTTTCTTCCTCCCATTGGAAGTTCACTCTGGGTTTTTTGTGGAGTACTGTTTGCTGTATGTGACTTTAAGTAATGTTTTCTAGCACTCTCTCCTGAGCCCTGCCTGACTAATGATATATTTTCTCTGTGAGAATCCCAGGAAATGGGTATGACCATGGCTGTAAAGACCAACAGGTTGATAAATCCTAAACTGTCTCTAAGCCAGACTTATTTCTACCCTGAGATCCATGTACCCACCTGTGGGATCAGCTTCTTGGACAGTCCACAAACACCTTAAAATGATTGTACTTCAAAGAACACCTATCCTTGCTGCATTCCTTACTCCTGGAATCTCTCAGACATACAGACCCAAGATGATTGCTAATGCTGTTATCGAAGGTAAGAGAAAAGAGCCAAGATGATTTCTAGAAGCCCTGAGTTTGTATCACGCTGCTGACAGAGGGCCACTTTGAGAATAGCAAGGCTGTAAATTTAGATTATCCGTCCTACATTATTTTCTGCTCTCTTAAGCCCAAGTGAATGCAGTCGACTCCTGTGTGCCTCGACATCTCTTCTTTATTGCCTATGTCGCCTTAATAAAATTCAAGTCTGATCATTTAAAAATAAAAGAGTTGGGGTACTATGAGGGATCAAGGCTCAGTGTAATTTCTTTTTTTAAGAAAATATGCTTTATTTTATTTATGTGTATGTGTATGTCTGTGGGTGAGCAGGAGTACATGTGAAAGCATGTGCCCTCAAAGTCAAGAAGAGGGGGTCAGATCCCCTGGAAATGGAGGTACAGATGCTTGTGAGCCACCAGGAAACTGAACTCCAGTCCTCTGCAAGAACTGTTCCCTGTACCTGTGCACAGAACAATGCTGACCAGAGGCCCAAACCTAACCTAGGGGTACAGACCACTGAGACAATGCCCACTGAGGATCTGAAAGGAGATTTTACAGAAGTCAAGCCATGCTGTGGGCACAAGTATCTGCTAGTTTTAATCTACATGCAGTCAGGAAGGCTGAGGCATGCCCAGTTCACACAGAGGGCACAAGAAACAGTGAAAGATTTCTGATTAAGGAAAATCATTTGAAGC
Organism: Rhizomys pruinosus; assembly: GCA_009823505.1. Classification (NCBI taxonomy): domain Eukaryota; kingdom Metazoa; phylum Chordata; class Mammalia; order Rodentia; family Spalacidae; genus Rhizomys; species Rhizomys pruinosus. Next base: position 6,059,061 of record VZQC01013763.1, on the reverse strand, counting down.
CACGGGCTCCCACTCCCACTGGCATCAGACACTGGAAACCGCCCTTGTGGTGCATAGGACTACCCTCTGTCTGGCAGACTATGGACAGATGCCTTCAATCCAAGCTTGGTTGCACTTCCTTGCCTAGGGTCATCACAACTAAGATTGTTGACTGTTATGCTCCTCAAGAAAGGAGGGGCAGGGAGATTCAACCACGCCTCCTAACCACCCAGTCTGCCCTAGTTGCACAAAGGGCAAATTAATAACTGCTGAGCTGACTCCAAAGCCTTCAGCCTAAAATGGAATCCTGGGGCCAGGTAGATGACTCGGCAAGGATGCTTGTCCTCTGGCCTGGTGACACCAAGCCTAAGGATCTGTGTTCCATCTTTAAAACTCACATGGTGGAAGGAAAGAACCATTCCCTGAACAATATCTTCTGACCTCCACACACACAATAAAATGAATGTTAAAGTTGAGTCCCTCAAACACAGAATGATATGGAGAGGTGGAATAAACAAAATGGAATTTTCTGAACCTCCTGCCTCACCCCCCCCACCCTTTATCATGGCTCAGAACTGAGTGACAGCTCATCAAGGTTAGGAGAGCCCTCCTCAGACCCTTCAGATATTGAGCAGAGCTGCTCCTCTCTGCTGAAGGTTGGGATGGGGGTCTCATTCTGTCTCCTCACTAGTGTCCCATTTCCATGTAGGCTACAGGTCTAATGTTCCCTTGCTGGGTGAGGGGTTTGGGAGACATGGCAGCTGTGGAGCGTGGAGAAGGACCAGTTCATGGGCATGGACAGGGTCTTGACCCACACCAGTGTTACTTACCTCTGGCTGCCAGGCCTGACTGATGCTGCCTAGGTAAGCAGTTGGGGGGGGGGGCTTCTGAGGATGACAGTAGGGAACTCTCTATGCCACTAGGTGGCTCCAGAGCTAAACCCTTAAAGAGAAGCCCAGCCATACCCAGAATCCACACACACTGAATTTCTCATGCTGAAGGTGTTCATCACCAGGCATGGCGACCCACACCTGTGATACAATAGCTTGAGAAACTGAGGCTGAAGGATTGCCACGAATTTAGTAACAGCCTGAGCTCTATGAGACTCTGTCACAAAAACAAGCAAAAAAGGGCAGAGAGAGGGCTTGGATGTGCGAGCAGGAGGCCCTAGCTTGGATCCTAGCACCACAAAACAGCTGCGTGTGCCACTGTCACACGAGTAATCCAGTGATGGGTAGATAGGGATGGGTAGATGGGCAGGGGCCTCACTGGCTAGACAGTGGAGACAAACTGGTGGCCCCAAGATTCAGCGAGACCCTGTCTCAGAAAGTAAGGTGTTGAGGTATAGAAGATGTCCAAAGTGGACTTCTGACCTCCATGAATACATGCACATGTCCACACACAAGAACATACATATACTCATGAATATATGTGCACACATTACACACACATGTACACAAAACAGCCACAGAGAGAGAGGCAGAGAGAGAAACAGAGAAGGAAGGAAGGAAGGAAGGAAGGAAGGAAAAGCTGCTGAGACCCCCTCAGCTCCACACACACTGTATGAACACATTATGCACACAAACACAAAAAACAATAATAGATGCAAAAAGAAAAATTTTAAAGGAGAAAAAAGAAAGGAGAAAGAAAAAAAACAAAAGGGAGCAAGAAAAGGCAAGGGACTGGGAAAGAGAGAAGGGGAGGGAGAGAGGAATGAAGGGAGAGAGGGAGGGAGGGAGGAAGAGAGGGAGGGAGGGAGGAAGGGGGAAGGGGAGGGAGGGAAATGCGGCAACATCTCCAGGAAAACCTTTACACTTATCCCCACACTCCTCAGTCTGGGAGGTGCTGACTCATCACCACCCAGAAGCTGTCAGTGTGCGCCCTGCACTGCACTGCACTGCACTGCACTGCACTGCACTGCACAGGCTCCCAGGACCCAAGGCCAGCTCCATCCTGCAGGAAGCTCAGCTAAGAGACTCTGCTTTGCTTCAAGAGCAATGCTGAAGAGCACTGAGACTTTTGTCCCCACAAAGGGGACCCCAAAGGAGGGGAACTAGAGTAGGATGGGGCATCAGGGGACTCAGCTTGGTTGATCAGCTGCCATTTGGGGCAAAAGGAAAGGAGAAGGAGATATTCCCTTCTTTCTGGGCTCTACCTTGCCCTGCCCTGACAGTGCTGGGGGTAGACGGAGCATTGTGACATGCAGACCTCAGGTCCCCTCCCAGGAAGACCAGTATACCAGTCAAGACTCCTACCTGAGGCAGGTGACTCAGCATTATTTTCCCAAAAGAGGCACACCATAACTTGGAAAGACAAAAACAGTTTTAGGTTAATACCCAGAAGCTACAAGTTAAAAGCAAACACCAGGCCAGTGTCCATAACCTTGCTAAGGGGGCACAGGTGGAGATCATCCCCAATCACAGGGAAGTCTAGAAACCTTTCAGGTGTTCTGTGTGACCTATAGAGGAGGCTGTCCTAGGGGCCTATTTATGGCAGGACCTTAGATGTTAAACCCTCCAAAGAGCACCAGCCATGAACTCAAGTATCCTCCTCCTCAATTTCCTGGAACTCCTGGAAGGACAGACGCCCTGACCTGCCTTCCTGATCTGGAATACATGATGTGCTCTCTGGCTTTTGGATAAATGAGTTGGTTTTCAGTTTCTTTTTAAACAGGGTCTCACACAGCCCTGGCTGACCTGGGACTATATATATACACTGTGATGGGCTCAAATTTGTGAGGATCTTCCTGCTCAGCACCATGCACAGATGGATAAATGAATGAATTCTGATTCTGTATCATTCATCTAGTTATTGGACAACCTGAAAGATGCCCCCTCTCCTACCTGGAGTGCAGGTGCCTCACTGTGAACTGTTGACAGCAACCCCTACCTTATAGGATAGTTGTGGGGTTCTGTGTGGGTGCTCAACACATAGGGGGCCCTTAGGAATTGGCACTTCTGGTGTGATCACGGGGGCCGGGGGGGGCAGCTCAACAGCTGCCCCACCAGGAGAGAATTTCTAAAGACACTCACTGTGGCTTACTCTAATGACTCTGATAACAGAATCATCTCTGATGACATCATCCCAGCTGTTATGACAGTCTCCAGTCCTCGGCTCTGCTGAGCTAGCTGGGCCCAAAAGTCTGCTTAGACTAGACTGAGCACCACCTGGCCTTGTGCAATGAAGTACTTTGTCAAATTCTATTCATTTTGAACATCAAGGGGTGGTCAATGTGATGAGTTTAAAATCATATCCTGGGGCTGGAGAGATGGCCTAGCGGTTAAGAGTGCCAACCGCTCTTACAGAGGACCCGGGTTCGATCCCCAGCACCCACATGGCGGCTGAGAACCATCTGAAACTCCAATTCCAGGAGAACTCCAGTTCCAGGGGAATCTGACACCCTCTTCTGACCTCCGCAGCATTGCACGACATGGGTGCACACACCTGCATGCAGACAGTACATTCATACACATACTGAAATAAATTTTTAACAAATTAAAAAAAAATAAATAAAAGCATATCCTTCAAGCCCCTTCCTCACACACACTGGACCCTCCCCTACCCTTAGGGTCAGCGTCTCCCCTTTGCATGTCTCCCTGTCCCCAAACAGTGAAAGCAGCCCAGGGACTCACAGTTCTCCACATCCTCTGACTTCATGCTTCCAGTGAAGGTGCCTTTATCCTGTTTCCCATCAGCCTCCAGGTTTTCTGAAGGTAGAGAAGGAGGAACTTGAGAGACTTCACAGGGTTACAAGGAGCCAGGGCAACATAGTGAGGCACTGATGTCAGATGATGGGGAAGTGGGGTGGAATTTCTCCCATATACTCAGTGGACCAAAAAGTGTCCATTCACAGAGAGCTGCCCTCTGATTGCCCTGCAGTGGCTGTCAGTGCAGCTCTGCCCAGAACTGCAGTGGGAGCCACAGATGAGAACGTTTACTTTCACTTTCAAATTTTCTAACTTCTATTTTGTGTTTTTTGTTTGATTTTTGTTGTAGAGAGGTATTTTGCTTTGTTTTGTTGTTATTTGCCTTTTTATCAGGGTCTCCTTGTATCTGAGCTGGCCTGGAATACCCTCTATAGACCAGGCTGACCTAGATCTCACAGAGATCTACCTACTACTGCCTCCTAAGTGCTGGGATTAAAGGCACGTGCCAGCCTCTCTAGAGGTTATTTTGAAAAAGTAAAACAGAAGCTAAACATGATGACATCAGGAAGCTGAGGCAGGAGATTGACAAATGTTAGGTAAGTCCAAATACATAGTAAATGCTAAGAAAACATGATCTACACATACTGGGACATTGTCTCAAGAGAAAAGATAAAAGTGGAAAACAAAAAAGTAAGATTAATCTGGGGGGGCGTGGTTTTTTGAGACAGGTCTCACTATGTAGCACTGGCTGGCCTGGGACTCACTATGTAGAACAGGCTGGCTTCTAACCCACATAGATCTGCCCACCTCTGCCTTCTGAGGGCTGAGACTAAAGGCTCACACCACCACACTCAACCTTGTTAGTTTTGTTTTCATTGCTGTATTTTACATTCTATTTCAAGGCTAAGGCTTGAAAAGTCGATGTGCACTCCTCACCTACAGCAATTGAGAATGCTACATTCTAGTTTCCAATGGCTCCTGTGGTCAGCAGCTACCAAAATGTCAGCAACCATCCAGCCCCTGACTCACTACCTTACAAACAGGACAAAGATATACTGTTACAAAAGGTGCTCTGGCTGGGGATGAGGCCCAGTTGGTAGATGCTTGTCTTGCATGCGCAAAGCTCTGGATTCCAACCCCAGTACCACACACAACCCATAAAAACCCTGTTACAGCACAGAGTGAGAGATGCCTGATGACAGTGCTTCAAAGTGCTCATTGGACAGCCTGGCATTACAGGAGTCCAGGGATGACCACTGTCACCTGTGAGTTCAGCCAGTCCTGTGGGGTGATAGAATCCACAGAGGTAAGTGAACGCAGGAGGTGACAGCCGGCTCCTCACCTTTGAATTTCTGTAGTCTTTCTATGGTGGATTCATGTCTTGAACTTGCTTCACTGATTCTGTCCTGCAGGTCCACAGGAACTGGGGTTGGGCTGACAAACTGAAATTCCTGGCTCCTGTGAAGACAATGAGCTGGGTGGTGAATTCATAGAATGCAGTGCAGGGAGGAAGGGCCTGTGACGTGTGCGTGGGATGGAGACAGGGAGAAAACAGTGCATGTCTGCTGAGTTGGTGCCAGGAGGCCAGGACTAAGGATGAGCCATGAGTGAGGAGATGCGGAGATGAGGATGGAGACTGAGGCAGCGAAGACAGGACAAGGAGACAGAGAGCAGCCAGGGAGAGCTGGGAGGAGGAGACTGCTGAGAGCTGGAAGCTGGAGAAAAGAGCTTCTCTCTTTAACCAGCAGGCCATGTGCTCCTGTGCACAGTCAAGCCTTCCCCTCTTGCACCCTAAGCAGTTTACAGTGAAGTTGTGGAGGAGGTGTGGGGCCTATGGAGACATTTGCATGCATGCTGAATGGGCTGCATGGGTGGATCAGAAAGAAAAGAACATCCATCATACCTGCTCAAGGTGACTTTGATGTCCTGGAAGAGAAAGAAAACACAACCTGAGTCGCGGGCACCAAGAGGGGGCTCAGGCCCTGCTGGGGTGGGGTGAGACCATCATAGTGCTCATTCTATCTCCATGCCCCCTCCCATGCTTGAGAGCTGTTCCAAAAGTGCCTGATTTACCAGTAGATAAACAGTGGATTGTCTTAAAGCAGAACTGAGTGAGGAGAGAAGAGGGCCATTCTGCAGATGAGCTTGGCCTCCGAGAGGGAGCCAGGGAACTCTGTGAGCAGGACAGGAGGGTGGGATGGTTTGCATGGTGCTTCATTAAAGACAGACATAAGCCAGGGTGTGTGCGCTCTGGGAATCCCTGCATCATGGCTTCCTTACTGTACGTTTTTTTCTTCCTTCCTTCCTTCTTTTTTTTTTTTCCTGTTTCCTTCCATTTTTGTTTCAGAGACAGAGTCTCTGTAGCCCAGACTGGTTCAGTTCTCAACGTGGCAAGGCTGGCCTTGAACTCCTGATCCTCCTGCCTCTGCCTCCTGAGTGCTGAGATTACAGGATCATACAATTGTGTCAGCCCAAAAATTAAATTTTCATTTTTTGCGTGTTCAAGGGTCTTTCTTTTTTAATATGATATATTTATTGGCATTTTGTGTATTTCGTACATGATTTTTCAGTTCAGTTCAGACACATTCCCCTTTCCCTTCCCCCCACCCTACCCCAGTTCCTGCATTTTTCTACATATGTTCTGTATCTTTTTCTCAGTCTTTTAAAAGTTTTCCTCTACAAAGGTTTATTGTTTGGGGCAGAATTTAACTATATTAGTCCATTCTTTGACCCAGTCCTTATGTTGCTGTGGTTCCCTCCCAATTGTATTGCTCAAAAATATGCATATATGAACCAGAATTACGTCCTCCATGAATAAATTGTATGTAAACTCTGATATATGTTTAGGAGTTCACATTTTCTCCTTTAATTTTATATTACTCTAACATATGACTATATACCTTCTACCCATATACATTAATTACCATGTCTGAAAGTAGGTGGTAAGTTAATTCTAAGGCTCATTAGGATATTCACATTATAACATCACAGTTGCTTTCAGATAGAAAGAAATACAACAATAACATTGCTCAGCATGCCTTTCAATTGGGGGATTGGGTACTAGCATCCACAAATGAGGGAAACCATTCCCCGTTTGGTTTTGGGGGGCTGTGTTACTTTACTTAGCATAATGGCTTCGTGTTTTTAAATCTAAGGTTAAAAACTAGAACATTGTAACACTCAGTTAAACACATTTTTTGATTGAGAACTATATTTTTTCTCAAGAACTGAGGATTTAGCATCTGCATTAAGATCTGCAAAATGTACACTAGGGCCCAAAGACTAACAGCTGAGAAACACTCCAGACTACGAAAGAACTCATCAGTGTGTCTAAACAGGCTGAAAAGATTATACTGTGGAATAAAAAATATATTTTAGCAAAATTACTTTTATCTGCACGTACCTTTAGTCCCAGCCCTCAGGAGGCAGAGGCAGGTAGATCTCTGTGATTTTTCAGCTAGCCTTGTCTATGTAGAAATTTAGAGGCCAGTCTGGGCTGCATGAGAGCCTATCTGACAAAAAAATGCAGAAAAGCAAAACAAAGTATAAAAGATCTTAATTCTGTGTCATTCTCTTCACTGTTTTCTTTTGAAACAGTGTTATAGAAAAACTCTTCAAACAGCAAAGAGACCCAGCATTCACCAGAAGAGAGTGGAAACCTCCTTAATTCCTTACTCATGCATGAGGGTCCCAGAAGCAACAATGGCTTTTAGATTTTCTTAGGCCTAAACCAAAGTACAGATGAGGATGATATAGTCAATGTTATGTCATCATTCATGGTTAGCACCTGCGCCCTAGGTATTTTTTGTAATACTATTTATTAATTTTATGTATGTGAGTATATTGCCTGCATGTAAGTGTATTGTGTTAGCCACAATGTGGATGCTGGAAATCGAACCAGGGTCCTCTGTAAGAGCAACTAATGCTCTTAACCACTGAGCCATCTCTCCAGTCCTAGGGCCTATGTTTCTTTTCTTGATGGATCATGTTATCTCAGGAAATTCCTCCCTGAGTTCACTGTGCCAACATAGTATTCAAAGGAGATACCCAGGTGTGGGTCAGGACACCAGCAATCTTTTGATCTAAAACTAAGCTAGTCTAGTTTCACTAGGACCTGGTCAAATGGCCATTTCTGTTTACAAAATCGGATATCAGCAGAAGTTTAGATTTATGACATGTTTCGATCTACACTTTTTCTGGAGTAATTGGGCCAGGTGTCCATTAAATCATCTGGTAAATTTTCCATTCTTTTAGTTTTACATCTTTATCAACAGTCAGATGCAGTGAGTGGAAAGCATCACCAAGCTTCAAGACTTTACAGAATAACAAAACATCTCAGAGTAGACAGAGCACCACAGAGCAACAAAACATCTCTGAGCATCCCAGCGTTACATTTCAAGGTATCCACCCAGTAAGCAAAAGAAAGGAAACTTCAGATGGCCTAAGTTTACAATGATATGATATAAGAATAGAGTTAGTTATGGGGCTGGAGAGATGGCTCAGCAGTTAAGAGCACCGACTGCTCTTGCAGAGGACAGGGGTTCGATTCCCAGCACCCACATGCCAGCTAAGAACTGCCTTTAACTCCGGTTCCAGGGTAATCCAATGCCCTCTTCTGACCTCTATGGCATTGCACGACATGGGTTCACCAACATACATGCAGACTGTACACTCATACACATAAAAAAATAATAAAAGAGTTTGAAAAGAGTTTTAAAGCCTCCCTTTAAAAAGCTGCAGGAGCATCATCAAAGGGGATAGCGGAACTTTCAAGGAAGAGAGAGCAAAGAGTTTTAAGAAGGTAGCTTTTATGCCAGGTATGGTGGCTCATGCCTTTAATCCCAGCACTCCAGAGGCAGAGGCAGTCAGATCTCTGTGAATTCAAGGCCAGCTGGGGCTGTATCAAAAGACCAAAAAAATGGAGCTTTTTTTTCTTATTAACAGGGTCTCACTATGTATTCCAGGCTGACCTAGAGCTCTAGGTGATCCAGAGTATCCCACTACCACTTGAGTGCTGGGATCCAGGTGAGCCACCATGCCCAGCTGTGTGAGAAGGGTCTCCATCTTTGGTCATGCTGCCTTTGAACTAGCAGCAATCCTGCCTCAGTGTCCCAAGCTCTGGGATTACCACAAAGGGCTTTCGTGAGCTAAAGGAGAGGGGCAGTTGGAGGACTGCTTCAGGAAAGAAGCTAACAAAAAATCACCCTTCACCTATGAGGCTTATTAGAGAAAGAACATCATGAGGGCTGGAGCCACGATTGCGTTTTGGGACAGAGAATATTTGAAAGGAGCAGCAGGGGAGGATCTGCGTGCATGGCTAGAAAGCCAGCCAGGGGCACATACTCTCTGTGCCCAACTGCTCAGGTCGGTCTGTGCCATGCAGGCAGTTGGCAGGCGGCCCACCTTGACAGGCACTGCCCAACACTAGGACCATAGAGAAGATCTGCATGTGTGACTAGAAGGCCAGCCAGGGGCACACACTCTCCATGCCCAATTGCTCAGGTAGGCCTGTGATGGCAGATAGCCCACTTTGACAGGTGCCACCCAACACTAGGACCATAGAGAGGATCTCCATGCATGGCTAGAAGGCCAGCCAGGGGCACACATTCTCCATGCCCAACTGCTCTGGTCAGTCTGTGCTGTGAAAGCCATTGGTGGGCAGCCCACCTCTACAGGTGCCGCCCAAGGATAGGACTATAGAGAGAATCTGCGTGCGTGACTAGAAGGCCAACCAGGGGAGCACACTCTCCATGCCCAACTGCCCAGGTGGGGACCAGTGTATGGACCAAAGGATTCAATCACCCTCCCCCCCCAGCTCAAGCAACTGACACTGAAGTGGAAAGTAAACTGCTAATGCTGCAGTTTAATGCTGTTGGGAAGATCAAGCAGTGTCAGTGATTGGAGGTTGCATAGCCAAACCTGAGGAAGAAACCAACAGGAAGCAAACTGAGTGACCAACCTGTCCTCCATATTAACATTTGAGATTAGCAACAGAAGGCAAACAAATAAACAAAGGGGGAAAAAAAAATACACATGCCAAAAACACATGGAAAAACAACAGTATGGGAAAAGCTCAAAATAAAACCCCAACAAACTCAACCAATCCTGTAGAAGATCCCAACAACGAGATCTCCCTGGAAGGGAACCAAGATATCGACCTTAGAATAACAATTCTAGACATATTCAAAGACAATAAAGAACAAATCAGAGAACTAAAGGGAGAGAACGAAAAACTCATGAAGGAACTAGAAGGAAAGAATGATAAACTCTGGAAAGAACTAAAAGGAGAGAATGACAAACTCAGAAAAGAACTAGAGGAAGAGAAATACAAACTCTGAAAATAACTAGAGGGAGAGAATGACAAACTCCAGAAGGAAGTGGAAACACTGAAAAGATCTCAGGCTGAAAGGAAAAAAGAAACTGACCAGCAAAACAAGGAGCTACAAGAAAAGAATGAAAAGCTCCAAAAGGAAGTGGAAAAATTGAAGAAATCACATGATGAAGTAAAAAAGGAAATTGAGCATTCATCCAATCAGCAGGAAAGGATGGGAAAAAGCCTAGAAGCAGAATGGAAGAAGCAGAAAAAAGAATACAGACCTACAGGATAACACAGTGCAGCTAGAAACCTCAAGTAAAGATTATGAAAATTTAAAAAAAAACACAAGAGTGGAACAACCAGGAAATGTGGGACACTATGAAAAGACCAAACCTCTGCACCATAGGAATAGAGGAAGGAGAAGAATCACAAGAGAACAGTATTTATCAGATCTCCAATAGAATAATAGAAGAAAACTTCCCCAAACTGAAAAAAGACAAACCCATACAAATAGAAGAAGCACATAGAACACCAAATAGACAAGACCAGAAAAGAAATGCCCCACGTCATATCATAGTTAAAACACTAGATGCTCAAAACAAGGACAAAATACTGAAAGCCACAAGAGAAAAACAAAAAGTTACATACAAGGGGAAACCCATCAGAATCACAGCTGACTTCTCAGTGCAAACCATGAAAGCCAGAAGAACATGGACCACAGTATTCCCAGTACTAAATGACTTTAGATGCCAACCCAGATTACTATACCCAGCAAAAATGTCAATCATAGTTGAAGGAGAAAGAAAAATCTTTCATGACATAAACAAAATGAAAGAACACATGTCAAAAAAACCAACACTTCAGAAAATACTCGAGGCAATTCAAAGAACAGAGGAAAGGAGCAACTATCCTTAAGCAACCCAAGACAGAAATTACCAAAAGCATAACAGAATAAATAAATACCTAGACCAAGAATGCAAATGAAAAATAAATTGAGAGGAAACAACATACAACTCTCAATAATAACCTTAAATATAATGATCTAAACCTCCCAATCAAAAGACATAGACTGGGAGAATGGATTAGGAAACAGAATCCATCTATATGCTGCCTCCAAGAAACCCATCTCACCCTTAAGGACAGACAACATCTTAGAGCGAAAGGATGGAAAAAAATATCCCAAGCAAATGGTACCAAAAAACAAGCAGGAGTGGCTATTCTAATATCAGACAAAATAGACCAAACAGTAAAATTAATCAGAAAAGACAGAGGGCCATTATATCCTTATCAACAGAACAATTAATCAAGAAGATCTCACAATCTTAAATATTTATGCACCAAACTCTGGTGCACCAAATTTTATAAACACAACCCTTCAGGACCTCAAGACACAAATTAATCCATGTATGGTAATAGTGGGGGACTTCATTAACCCACTGATCCACCTAGATAGGTCAACTGGACAAAAAATAAACAGAAAGACATCAGAACTGAACAACTCAATACACCAAATGGACCTCACAGATCTCTACAGAATATTCCATCCAAACAACAAAGAATACACTTTCTACTCAGTGTCCTATGGAACATTCTCCAAAATTGACCACATACTGGGACATAAAAGAAACCTCAACAAATACAAAAGGATTGAAATTATTCCATGCATTCTATCAGACCACAGTGCAATAAAGCTCAATATTAACACCAGGGTAAGCCCTAGCAACTATAAGAACACATGGAGACTAAACAACACAATAATGAACAATGAGTGGGTCAGAGAAGAAATAAAGAAATAAAAACTTTCCTGAACTAAACTGAAATGACAAACACAACAAAACAACTGTGGGATCACATTAAAGTCAATCCTAAGAGGGAAGATTTATATCCCTAAGTGCCCCACATTAAAAAAAAAAAAAAAAAAAAAAAAAAAACAAAAAACAGAAGAGAACAAGTAAATGATCTAACACAGCACCTAAAAACACTTGAAAGACAACAACAAATAAACCCTAAACTCAACAGACGGAAGAAATAACAAAAATCAGAGCAGAAATCAATGAAATAGAAACAAAGCAAACAATACAAAAATCAATGAATCCAAAAGCTGGTTCTTTGAAAAGATAAACAAAATAGACAGACCTCTAGCCCAGTTAACCAAAAGAAAGAAGGAGCAACTCCAAATCAATAGCATTTGTGATGAAAGGGGAAACATCACAACAGATAAAGAAAAGATCCAGATAATCATACGAGAATACTTCAAAAACCTATACTCTACTAAATTTGAAAACCTAAGAGGAATGGATGAATATCTGAAATCCTGGGATTAGCTAAAGCTTAACCAAGATATTGACAGCTTAAACAGATCCATAATACTTGAGGAAATTGAGGTTGTAATAAAAAAAAAACCTCCCAATTAAAAAAAGCCCAGGCCCAGATAGTTTCACAGCAGAATTCTACAAAACATTTAAAGAGGTCTTACAACCATTACTACTCAAACTTTTCAGAAGGCTACAAACAGAGAGAAATATCCCAAATTACTTCTATGAAGCCAGCATCATTCTAATACCAAAACCAGGCAAAGACACAATCAAGAAAGAAAACTATAGACCCATATCATTGATGAACACAGATGCAAAAATTCTCAACAAAACACCTGCAAATCGCATACAGACCCACATCAAAAGATCATCCATCATGACCAGGTTTGATTCATACCAGAGATGCAGGGATGGTTCAACATACGTTAAGTCAATAAATATCATAAAACACATAAATGGACTTAAAAACAAAAACCACACAATCATCTCAACTGATACAGAAAAAGCTTTTAACAAAATCTAGGATCTTTCATGCTTAAAGTCTTAGAGGGAATTGGACTGGAGAGTAATCAATGTAATCAAAGCTATATAGAAGAAACCCACAGCCAATATTATCTTAAATGGAGAAAAGTTGGAAACATTCCCCTTAAAGGCAGGAACATGGCAAGGCTGTCCACTATTGCCACTCCTCTTCAATATAGTGTTTGAAATGCTTGCTAGGGCAATAAGACAAGAAAGCAAAATTAAAGGAGTACTAATTGGAAAAGAGGAAGTAAAACTATCCCTTTTTGCAGATGACATGATAGTTAACCTAAGGGATGCTAAAAACTCCACCAGAAAACTCTTGGAAATGATGAAAAGTTTCAATAAAGTGGTGGGATACAAAATAAACCTAGAAAAATCAGTAGCCTTCCTTTACTCCAACAATAAGCAACTGGAGAAGGAACATAAGGGGAACTTCCCAATTACAATAGCCTCAAGAAAATAAAAATAAAATACCTAGGAATAAACCTAGCCAAACACACCAAAGACCTCTACAACAAAAGTTTTAAAACCATGAAGGAGATTGAAAATGACATCAAAAGATGGAAAGACCTCCCATGCTCATGGATTGGAAAAATTAATATAGTAAAAATGTCCATTCTACCCAAATTAATATACAAATTCAATGCAATCCCAATCAAAATCCCCATGATCTTTTTCACAGATTTAGAAAAAAAAATCCTTAAATTCATATGGAAAAACAAAAGACCCCAAATAGCTAAAGCAACCCTGAGTGAAAAGTACAAAACTGGGGGGATTACATTACCAGACTTCAAGCTATATTACAGGGCTATAGTCATAAAGACAGCCTGGTACTGGAGAAAAAAACAGAACCATTGACCAATGGAACAAAATTGAAGATCCAAACTTGAGCTCATATAACTTCAGCCACCTCATATTTGACAAAGGGACAAAAAAAAAAACTCAATGGAGGAAAGATATTATCTTCAGCAAATGGTGTTGGCAAAACTAGATCACCATTTGTAGAAGAACAAAATTAAACCCCTACCTCTCACCCTGTACAAAAATAAATTCCAAATGGATCAAAGATCTCAACCTAAAACCTGAAACCCTGAAGGTGATAAAAGAAAAAGTAGGCAGCAACCTACAAGACATAGGTGTAAGAAAAGACTTTCTAAATAAAACAGCAGCTGTACAGGAAATAAAGACAACAGCTGACAAGTAGGACCTCATCAAACTCAAAAGCTTTTGTACAGCAAAAGAAACAATCAAGGAAGTGAAGAGAAAACCCACAGAGTGGGAAGAAACCTTCACCCCTGATACATCAGACAAAGCATTAACACCCAGAATATATAAGCTACTTAAAAAACAAAGAAGAAAACAAATGACCTACTCAAAAGATGGAGTAAAGAGCTCAAACAGAGACTTCACCAGTAAGGAAGTAAAGATGGCTGAGAAACATCTTAAAAACTGTTCAACATCATTAATAATTAAGGAAATGAAAATTAAAACCACACTAAGGTATCATCTCACTCCAGTAAGACTAGCCAAGATCAAGAAAACAAAAGACACCAAATGCTAGAAAGGTTGTGGGGAAAGGGGAACACTCATCCACTGCTGGTGGGAATGTAAACTGGTATGACCACTGTGGAAAGCAGTTTGGAGAACCCTTTAAAAACTCAAAATGAGGGGGCTGGAGATATAGCCTAGCGGTTAAGAGCACCGACCGCTCTTACAGAGGACCCGTTCAATCCCCAGCACCCACATGGCGACCGAGAACGGTCTGAAACTCCAATTCCAGGAGAACTCCAGTTCCAGGGAAATCCGACACCCTCTTCTGACCTCCATGGCATTGCACGAAACGGGTGCACCAACCTGCATGCAGACAGTACATTCATACACGTAAAGAAATTTAAAATAAAATAAAATAAAATAAAATAAAATTCAAAATGAGCCTACCATCTGACCCAGCCATACCACTCCTGGGTATATACCCACAAGACGCATCCTACTGCAAAGACACATGCACAGCCATATTTATTGCAGCTCTCTTTACAATAGCAAAGACCTGGAACCAACCCAAATGCCCCTCAACAGATGACTGGATAACAAAAATGTGGTACATCTACACAATGGAGTTCTATGCAGCAATGAAGAAAGATGACATCATGAGCTTTGCTGGTAAATGGATGGAACTTGAAGCAATTATACTAAGTGAAGTAACACAGTCCCAGAAAAAAAAAGGTGAATGGTGTCCCTCATTTGTGGATGCTAACACCAAATCCCCAGTTGGTAGGCAAACTGAGCAACTTTATTATTATATTTCATTGTATTTGAAAGCAACTGTGCTATTACAATGTGAATCTATAAATGGGCTCTAGAATTGTCTTACCACTTATACTCATGCATTGTAATTACCATATACAGATGGAGGATATGTAGTCATATTTGAAAAAAAGAATTTAAAGTTACACGACTTTATACCTGCATGCAAATTTACTGTTAAAAATGTGAATCTCTAAATGTGTTTAGGAATCAACTTATAGTTTATTTTCAGAATTTTTAATTTTGACTTATGTGTGGAGTGTATATATGCATATTTTGGAATAATATAAAATTAAAAAGCATTGATAGCTTTATAGAATAATTTCAGTATAATCCCTGAGTTATTGAGATATTACAATAATGTATAGTTTACATTGTTAAATGATTGTAAAATTTATATTAAATTCTTATAGAACCTCCAAAAAATTACATTAAAACATACATGTCATTTAGAATATAAAGTTATATTTCTTTTTACCTGCATGCGACTTTACTGTTAAAATGTGAATCTTTAAACATGTTTTAGAATTAACCTATAGTTTATTTTTCAGACTATGTAATTTTGATTTATGTGTGGAGTGTTTATATGCATATTTTGGAATAATATAAAATTAAAGGGAACAAAATAGAGAGAAAAACCTGTTCAAAGAACTGACCAAAACAGTAACCTTCTGCATCCAAAGGGTTAAAAAAAAAAAGACTGAGAAAAAGATGCAAGACAGGACTTAACATACATGGCAGAATCCATGAGCTCTAGTGGGGGGAGAGATGTGGGGGGGTATGGATGGGGGAATGAGCCTAAATTTAATTAAGAAATGTACGAAATGTGCTCAATAAAAATTAACTTAAAAAAAAGAAAGAAGCAGCAGGTTACACCATGATGTATCGGGCTTAAAGGGAAGGAGAAGCTTCCCTTTAAAAAGCTGCAGGAGCATCATTAAAGGGGATAGGCGGACTTACAAGGAAGAGAGAGCAAGAGAAAGCCACAGACAGGATGATTGCTTGGCAGATGGAAGGAGGCATGTGGGATGGAAGGAGGAGAGGAGAGCTTGAGAAACACCCAGACAAAGGAAAACTTCTTTTATATCCTTTTAGGGGTTGGGGGAGTCCCACATCACACGATTTGATTTTAGAAGACAAAGCACACAGAGGAACCAGATACAATAAATTAGGAGTTGTTAGGCCATAGCACAGCACAGCTTCTGAACTCTCAGTCCCAGAGAAAGAGCTTCATGGGGGAGCTGATTCCTTCAGGTGAGGGATGTGTGCTCTTAGAGTGACAGATCTTAAAATGGCAGGCCCATCATCTGACAGCCTTCCATTGGAGAGTCCTGGCTAGAGGTCAGATCCAGGCAATCAATCTCAGGCCTTCTGCCAGGTTGCCCACACTTTGTCTTGACACTGGGGTGGGTGCCTGTCAGCACATCTGCCCCAAAGGACTCACCTGAAGGAGGTCCCTGGATGGCATTTGCTGCTTGGCCCTCAGGGACCTAGTGATCTCCCTGAGGGAGCTCAGCTGCTCTGCAGTCGCAGTGCCATAGCGTTCTGTCAGCTTGTCTCCTTCATGCTCCAGCCACAGCAGCCTGGCCAGGAGGAAGCTCTCCTCTTCCTTCAGGCTCTTCCTCAGGCTCTTGAATTTCTCGCGGATTTTTAGTCTCTCTAGATGAGTCCAGGCCTGTGGGCAAGGGCAGGGGGCACAGAGATGAGGTGGGCATGGGGAGGGTCCTCCAAGCCTCCTTTCAGCCCACATCCACTTTTTAGTGTATGTCAAGCTTACACTGAGACCATGCAGAGCACCATCCTGTGGGAGGAGAAACGGGAGGAGGGTGCACTTCAGAACACTTCCATGTTCCAGGTTTACACTGAAGGATGTTGATCATTGTTATCTTCAAAGGCCTGTATATCTGAGACTCACATACGGCCAGATGTGCTGGTGCACACCTAAGTAATATCAGTACTTGGGAGGTGGGGCAGGAGGATTAGGAGTGCAAAGCCAGCAGAGCTCAAGGCCAGCCTGAGCTACTTCAAGACCTGTCTTAAAAGCAAACACCCCGTACCCCTGAATGAGGATGTAGTTCCATTTGCAGAGTGTTTTATTCGCAGGCATGAAGCCTGGTTTTATCCTCAGGGCTGCATAAACCTGGCATACTATCCCAAGGTTGTAATTCCAGCACTCAGGAGGGAGGCTGGAGGAGCATAAGTTCACGGTCATCCTCAGCTACATAACGTGCTCCAGGTCTTCTTGGGCTACATAAGATCCTGTCTCAAAACAACAATAATAAAAACAATAACAACAAAAACCCAAAGGGAATAAAAAATTCCTGAAGGCTTTCATCTTACAACTACCTTCAGATTTAGCATTCCTTGGACACACCAAAACCAAAAACAGATAAAGGTGTTGGGTCATATCCCACAATTTATTTTTTCATTTATTTTTATTCTATATGTATGTGTGTTGCACCTACATGTATGTAAGTGTATCTCTGTGTTGCAATGCCCATGGAAACTAGAAGATAGCAATGGAAACCAGGAATGCCTCTTAGCTACCAGGAACTGAACTTCACTACTCTGCAAAAGGAGCCAGCATTCTAAACCACTGGGCTACCACTCCAGCCCCAAAATTTTAAATATATATAATTAGATGAATATGTGTATGTGCATATGAGTGCAGATTTCTCTGGAAGCCAAAGTCTTTGGATCCCCAGTAGCTGGGGTTACAAGTGGGTGTGAACCTCCCTCCCAATGTGGTTGTTTGGATTTGAAATCCTGTCCTCTGGAAGAGCAGAATATACTCTTAACTGTTGAGCTATTTTGCTAGATCCAAGATCTGTCTTTTCTAATTGGGAATTGACCTCCAATTAAAAGTGCCCAAGGGTGGGAGGGCAGGTGTAGAGATGGCTCAGTGGTTAACTGCTCTGGCTGCTCTTGCAAAGGACCTGGGTTGGGTTCTCAGCATCCACATAGCTCATAGCCATCTGTAAGTCCAGTTCCAGGGGATGCAATGCCCTCTTCTAGACTCCTGGGGTACTGGATGCAGGCAGTGCACACACACACACACACACACACACACACACACACACCTCCCGCCGGCAGCGCACACACACACACACACATGCACACACACACACACACACACACACACACACACACTCACATGTGAGCAGGATAAAAAAAAAAAAAACTCGGGGCTGGAGAGATGGCCTAGCGGTTAAGAACATCGACTACTCTTGCAGAGGACCCAGGTTCGATCCCCAGCACCCACATGGTGGCTAAGAACCATCTTTAACTCCAGTTCCAGGGGAATCTGACACCCTCTTCTGACCTCCATGGCATTGCACAACATGGGTACACAAACCTACATGCAGACAGTACATTCATACACATTAAAAAATAAATAAAATTTAAAATTTTTTAAAAATTAAAAAAAAACTCATACACATAAAAATTTTTAAGGTGGCTAAAGAGATGGCTCAGCAGTTCAGAGCACTGGCTGCTTTTCCAGAGGACCTGGGTTCAGTTCCCAGCACACACATAGCAACTAACAACCATTAATAACTCCATTTCCAGGGGATCCTACACAATCCCTTGACTTCCCAGGGTTTCTATGCACATGGTGCACTTACACATGTACACACATAAACTAAAATAAGTAAAAAATTTTTCATTACAAAAGGACAGGAGGGTAGGGCCTGCACAGTCTCAGACCAGGGTGGGTCTCTTTCCACAGCCTACGGTGGTGCAGAACTGTAGTCCCGCTCTCTCTGGTTCAGCAGCAGGAAGTCCAGACAAGCCTGCCAGGCCCCTCCCCCCTATGGCTGGCACACTCTACCCTGTGCCACTCTGTCAGCAGGACCTTATCTGTGCTCAGTGTAATAAGGAATTCTAGGAGCTTCAGCAGACATGTTTCTTCTGAGGATCATGAGTGAAGTGTTTCTTACCTTGAAGACACTGATCATCCCTTCACCTCGTTTCTTCTCTTCCACTATTTCCTCGTCCTTCTGCCCCAAGACCTGGAGCCGGTCCTGAATCTGCTCCTGTAGGCAGAGGGCACTTTGGTCAGCTCTGCCCCTCAAAGAGCCAGGGAACCTCTCTGGGTGCTGACTTCATCCTTAGTAGTCCCATTTTAATCTCACACTAGGGGCATGGGCTTTAGGAAAGAAATTTGAAAGTTTAGTGACTTAAGAAAAAGTTAGTCATGGTTGGGACTGGTGGCACATGCCTGATGCAGAGGCAGGCAGATCTCTGTGAGTTCAAGGCAAGCCTGATCTACATGATGAGTTCCAGGCCAGCTGGGACCACAGGGAAACCTTGTCTCAAAAAGACTGAAAAAAAAAAGTTAGGTATGACAGTTGTGATTTTTTTTGGAAGGGGCTTTGATGTTGTCAAGGACAAACCTGCCCTCTTCTGTTCTTTAAAATCTTTAAGAGAGGTTTTGCATGTTTGGCAAATGGCCAGTGGAAGGCCAGACTGGGGATGCAGAGCAGTGTCCCAGAACTGACTGCCTGGATGTTCCAGGCTCTGCTGTTCGTCCCCAGTAAAGAACAGTGGCTGGCTGGGAGAGGAAAAACAATGCCTTGGAGGTCCCAAGTAAAATCAGAAGGAGCCTGGAGTTGAGTGACATATTTTGGGTCAAAATTTGCATTCTTAAAAAAATTAGTACATTTACATTTATTTTGCATGTGCCTGTGTAGTGTACACACGACACTGCCACAGTGTGTGTGGATGGTAGAGGACAACATTCAGGGCTGGGTTCTCTCCTTCTGCCTAGTGGGTCCCAGGGATGGAATTCACACTGTTCTTCCACTATCATGGATCCTGGAGATCAGGTTCAGGCTTAATGGCATCTGCCTTTATCTGCTGAATTACCTCACCCACCCCCAAATTAGAATTCCAGCCATTCTCCCTCTGCCTTGACTGCTGACTGGCATTCCCAGAACTCAGCTGTTGGAGCCACCTGTACCTGGCTAAAAGCTGCCCACTCCAGAGCAAGGAGCAGGGCAGTAGGTGCCAACCCAGGGGAGCAGGCGGCAGCTCCCATGTCCACAGGGAGCTCTCTTCTGTTGGGGAGGAGGGAGAAGGGTCCAGGGGCCTACCTGGTAGCTCTGGACAGCGTCTTCTATCAGGCTGACATTGTGAGATCTGTGGTCCTTGGTATCACGACACACCAAACAGAGAAGCTCACCGTCCTCCTCACAGAAGTAATGGAACTTTTCCCAGTGTTTCTTGCATCTCAGCTCTCCATCTTCTGGTTGGAGGTCAGCAGGGTCTAGAGTTCGGATTCTCTCGACAAGATTCCGCAAGAGCTTGTTGGGCCTGAGCATGCTCCTGTTCACCGAAATCTTGCAGAGGGGACACAGGAGGGTGTCATCAGCTTTCCCAACCCTACTGATGCATCCCAGGCAGAAATTGTGTCCACAGTCTATGGTGACAGGCTCCTGCAGGATGTCCATGCAGATGGGGCAGGTCACCTCCTCTTGCAGCTCACTGGCAATCTGTCTGCCAGCCATGACGGAGCAGTGTGACTGCTTCCAGAGATGGAAGCCGGGGACACTGCCCGTAGGAAGGCAGAAAGGAACCAGAAGCAGAGGTCAAAGTGTCTCTCAATTAGAGGGCCAGGGAAGGAGGAAAGGAAGAGGAGGCAAAGTTAAGAATTATGGAAAAAGGTGAATACTCAAGTGAAAGGAATATAGCAGGGAGAGGAAAACAGATGGCCAGTCCTACCCCACTACCTCCCAAGAACAAATAGATTTGGTGAGTCGTGTTCCTCATAAAACAGGGCAAGGTCTGCTGAACCTTGAACTAATTAAAGATATATTATACAGCAGTTATCAGAGACCAGAAAGAGGAAGTTGTCAAAGTTCACTTCCTCTCAGCTCAGGGAGGGTGGAGTACTGGCTGGAGCTCCAGGGAGACTCTGGGCCTGGTGGATCTCCCATCCCACAGCACTGGCGCAGCCTGTCTGTGCTCTGCTGGGCTTCCCTCCCTCTTGGTCTCGGGGCTCCAGTGTCTCTGTACATCTGCAGCTCTGGCTTCTCAGTGTCTTCCTCTGTCTCTTGCTTCCCAGAACCCTGACTTGCCTGTGCTGTGGATGAGCCCTGGTTAGGAAAAGACCAGCCAGGGCCAGCAGTGCCCCTCTGCATTCTGTGCTCAGTATATTCCTAACATAATTCTCCCTGTCTTTTGTCCCACAGAAGAGTGTTTCTTCCTCCCCTTGCCTCTCTTCTCTTCTGCCTTTAGGAAGCAAGCTTAATCTTTAAATTAATTTCAAAGTTAGCACACAAAACAATGAGTTTCATAATGGGAAACATTAAGTACTCATGTTCTTAGTTAATTTTTATTTTATGTGTATGAGTGCTTTGCAAACATGTAATTACACCCCTGTCATGCAGTGCCCACAGAAGAGGGCATTGGCAAATCCCATGGAACAGACAGTTGTCTGTCATGTGGATGCTGGGAACTGAACCCTGATCCTCTGCAAAATCAGGTAGTGCTTTTCACACTGAGCCATCTCTCCAGTGTCTGTACTTTGTTCTTCATCCCCCACCCCACTTCTCCCCCTCCCTTCTTACTCAGCCTTTTCCTCATCTATGTTAGTCCCCCTGCCTGCTCTAAGTTCTCATGCATTCCTTTACCCTTTGTATCCCCGTCCCTTCCTCCCTTTTCATGGCCCCCAACCATTAATTCTATTTGATCTTCTCATTTTTTTGTCCTCTTGAGACAGGGTTTTCCTGTAGCCCCAGCTGGTCCAGGACTTGCTATGTACACCAAGCTGGCCTTCAACTCAAATATCTGCCTACCTCTACCTCCTGAGTGCTGCTATTAAAAGTGTGTGCCACCACACCCAATTTATCTTTTAATTTTTAAATAGTTTATTTCTTCATTGATAATTTCATACATATATACAATATACCTTGATCTATCCATACATCAATTCCTCCTCAGTCCTCCCAGAATCCCCACATGTCAGCCTTCCAATGCTATGTCCCCTTCTGTTGTCTTTTCTTAATAACCCACTAAGTGGGGAGTCAGGCACAGACGCCATATTTGGGTGCCGAGCAGGGTAGGGCTCAGGACAAGCCCATCACCGCTCCAGCAAGGTAAAATCAGGGCATTGACACACGGGTGCAGGACAATTGATTTGCTGAGTTGTGGCAAAGGGGGCCCAGTGACTGGCAGACCTAGACCTGACCCCTAATTCCTACCAAGGCGTGGCTGCCTGGCTGGGTGGCCCCACCCCCACCCCGTAGTCACAAGCAGGAGGAGATCCTGGCTTTGGAGTTAGGCACAGACGCCATATTGGGGTGCCGAGCAGGGTAGGGCTCAGGACAAGCCCGCCACCGCTCCAGCAAGGTACCGGGTCGCCGGGGCTGTTAGGACCCCCCCCCCCGCGCCAACAACTGGAATTGAGGAGAGAGTATCCAGTGGATTAAGAGAACATTCAAAACAGGATAGGAAGAGACTTCCTGTATCCAATATATAAACAAAAGTGAAAGCCTGAAAACTAGACAAGTCAGCCCTCCATAAACAACGAGGAGGGAAGGAAGGGAGGAAAAAAAAAGGCATTGGAAGGAGGCAAGCAAAATAAAACAAGCTTTCAGCCTTCAACAAACTCAAAAGGCATTTGAGATTTGAATCACAAAAGGGAAACCCACATGCCAGGGAGACGAAGAAGAGACAACATGGGAAAGGTACAGGATAATTCTGCACCAAGCTCTACCAACCGGGTAGGAGACAGCTACAATCGGATCCCCCTGGAGGTGACCCCAGAAACAGACCTTAGAGGAATAATTGCAGACCTATGCAGAGAAATTAAAGAACATAAAGAAGAATTCAGAGAAGTAAAGAGAGAGAATGAAAAACTCAAAAAGGACCTGGAGGGATACAATGACAAACTAAAGGAAGAACTCAGAGAAGTAAAGAGAGAG